>JASPKZ010005000.1:0-11952 GCA_030220185.1 Diploptera punctata
GAGGCGTTTCCTTTGTGTGAGCCCAAATTTCTTTAATTCTTTTGCTATGAGCTTGTTTTCTACATCTGTCAAGTTTTCCAGTTTTTTTCTAGGTTGGTCCTCTTGGTCAACTTGACCACTATTCACCTTAATTCTAATATATCTCTGTTGGGATATCTTCTTAGTCATTCCTTGCCAATTTTAGGTCCTTTCGACTTCATCAATCCACTCATAGTATCTCATTAGAGGTTTAATTTTCTGTTTCGAGAATTCCATTATATGTTTTTGCAAGCCTATATGAGTTCATTCGTTTAAATAGCCACAAAAATTTTAACCTTCGTTTTATTAATCTACTATGAATGTATGTTATATTTTTATTTCCTTTTTAACATTCTGAGTCTAAATGCTCACCTATGATTTGTGGACCTCAACTTTTCTTCTTTTCTTTCTTCTTATTATCTATATATTATTATTCATTATTATTTATTATTATAATTATATATATATTATTATTATATGATTATTATTATTATTATTATATTTTAAATGTACGACGGTGTACAGAACATCAAAAAAAAAGCTGTGACGTGGGGCGTCTATCTGAGATTTTTGGTTGTCGAGTTTCTCTAAACCTGACGTTACGATTAAGCTATGAACGATCATAGCTGAAATTATACTGATGTGAAAATTCACGTCTGAAAATCACAGATTATCTTGCATGGTGCTGATGGAAAGAATGGTACGTTGTGCAACAACGCGAGGGAAACACTGTTGTTATTAGCAACCGTTGAACCCTTCTGTTTGTGAAGGTTAAGCTGTACCTGAGGACTTTACAGCTCCATGACTTGCTTCCGGTCCGCTGAACATTCTCGGTTACAGGTATAATTTCTATAGCATGATTTATCATCCTTGGCTTTGCCATCTCGAATCGAGTTTTGACGATAACACTTGAAGCATAAATGGTGTCGCAGAAAGAAAATATGCTTGATTCTGATAGTTATTTTTCTCTTGAATTATATGATATTTGGTTATTTCTCATCACGGCAAGGTTTCCGAGGACACCGGAATTTAGAATTTCAAACACATTAATAAGGTCCCGACATTCGTAACTACACAAGATTCGAAACATTCGGACCTCGCCTAGAAAAGTAAGAAATGACGATTTTCTGCTAGATTTACGCCTGTAGGAAGCAGCCCTTGATGGTCCCAACAATAATCTGCCAGCATATTAGATTGGGTGCCATGTGCCTTGATATATCTTTTCCATAGATGGACATCTCCTGACGAAAGATTCCCCGTTTTATTTTACAATTGGACAAATTCACGAAAAAAAATCGTTTTATTAAAAAAATAATTATTTAAATGCCGTGAATTGGAAATTGAAAGAAAACAAACTGTGGGTTGTGATGGAGACCATTCCGAGTGGACACTATTTTATAACACGATTAAAAATATGCTGCAGTAAGTACATACTATTGGTACTCTGTGAGACATACTAAATCATGTTGACCAGTGTATGTACCACGAGGACGAGTGGAGGAAACAACTTGTGTGTGATTTAAGGCAGGTTGGCTGTCCCGATGTACATTTCGGATAGTTCACACCACTCTTATTCTCGGATTTTAGTGGAATGAGAAAATTATATTCTGAGTGCTTATAAAATTTAAGTAGTTCATTGCTCTGATGCTTAATGCATAAGCATATGTATGTATTAACAACTAACTATACGGCGTGCAGCGGCCTCGATGTCTAATAAATTGAAATCTGTGTTTACAAGTTGGGTGAATAAATAAAAAGAAAATTAACTATAAATTTATATCGTAATTATTTTTAGATGTCGGTGGCTTATTACCTTTGCGTTGCCGGAAATCTAATTATCTCGATCGTCTTTGGCAGCAATGATCTGGCAAGACAAAAAATGGTTATTGCGTGAGTTAGGCCTACGTTATCATGCTATCGCGGACTTTGTGTAGAAATCTGTTTTCAGATATTCAATTCTGTGTAGCCTACATTACATTGATAGCATTTGTTATGGTGTTTATTATGCAGCATAAGCCATTTAGCGATCCAAAAACATCTTACTGTTTTAGTGAGTTCCTTGCTGCTTTCTTACAGCTTCGGCCCTATAATATGTTACAATACGTTAATGGTCCCAAGAAATATTACTCTAAATGATGGTTAAAAAGGCCATTCAAATGGCCAGTACAGTTTGAGTCCAGAAAGTACAATGAAAAAAAAGCAGACATACACTCAGTACATATAGGCCATATGCTTCATAGTACATTCCTGCCCGAAGGCAGATCTTCACGGCAGATCATAGCATTTTCATGCAATGGTTTGGCAGCTTTACTAGGAAATATTATGGTGTGGCTAGCTTTTCCGTTGCTACACACACACACACACACGCGCGCGCGCACGCACGCACGCACACACAAACATACATACATACATACACACCACACACACACACATATATATATATATATAGATATATATTATGTTGAACGCCGACACAGAAGATGGTCTGAACAATTTTAACAATTATAGCTTTCATGAATCCGTAACGAGCCAACATGCTTAAACCCTGGATGATGATGGTAATATATATTATTTATATATAAATATTAATTATATAAAACACGCACTCGATTCGATTAGAAATTAATTCAAGATGTTAAGTTTCTCAAAATAAAACAGAAGTAAATTAAAAAACCAAGTTATTCAAATTATTGAATCCTAAAGAAATTAAATTAAACTTAATATTTAAATGAAATAATAAAATTCATGTCAGGTCGCAGTGGTTATGTTCCTCGCCTCTGTGTCCTAGATCGCGGGTTTAAACCCAGCCGGAGTAGATGAATTTTGTAGGATGTAAAAATCGAGGCGACAAGTCTTTCGGGAGGGACTTTGAGCCGTGGGTCCCGAATCCGAAGATTTTCTGGCTCAAAAAAAAAAAGCGACAAGTTTGAATAAAGAGGCCTATGTGAAAACTGTGAAACATTTAGTTGACGTTTATATATCCTAGTAGTACCTTCTTTTCACCAGATGTCTCCTTAAGACGGAACGCTGACCCCGTGCCACTCAATGACATCCATGCAAAACTAACTAAATTTACATGGTTAACTTACTCCTCTATAAGGAGAAGATGTCCAGGTCTCAATGAGAGACACGGGTTACAACTACTACAGAATGATTCAGAAATATGGCTATACGTTTGATCGCATTTTGTGACGAAAATATTATTATTAAAGGAAATATGATGTTATCATTGGAAAGGGAATCCTTCAAACTACAACAATAGAACAAAACAAATCACTGCTCACGTGCAGCTTGGTGGGTTTATTTTTGTGGGCTAGCGTCGAACGCCTCCACAATTCTCTTCGTTGTTCTGCATCCCGCTAATGCGACGCCCTTCCCGAGGTTTGATTTTTGCATCCCTTCCGTTTCTACAGTAGTTTTCTCCACTTCCCCACAGTCGACGGCTTGCAATGCTACGTTTAAACTCACGTCTGCACCGACTTGCGGCCTCACGATCATTAGCATATATTATTGTCCATGCAGCAATTGTAATTTGCTGTTGCATATTCAACGCCATTTTGACTAATGACGTAATTTCTACACTGTATTGTTTTATTCCATTGTTATAATTTTAATAATTGTCTGTCCAACGGCAATTTCATATTTCCTGTAATGGTAATATTTTCATCACACAACGCGATCAAACATATAGCCATATTTATGATTCACCCCGTATATAATTCATCCGTATCTATAATTGTAATAATAATAATAATAATAATAATAATCATCATCATCATCATCTTCATCTTCTTCATGGTAGGCCCTCGGCCTGTTCCGCTCTCAGAATGCATCTTTTCATCGTTTTCTAGGGCGTCCCACATCCCTATAGCCTTGAGACTGGTAAAACAGTGCTTGTTTTGTTAGCCTAGAAGAGTCCATTCTTAAAATATGTTCATGCCATTTTATCTATAATAATGAGGTATATATTATAGTGTATATTTCACATTCTATCCTGCAGGACTACTGGTTACAATGCTTTCTTCTGGACTATTTAATTCATTTCCCAAATGGCAGTCAATGACCAATCATATATCAATGAATTTTGATTTAAAACCAGTCAAGTCGTTTGTCACCTCATTTATCACTTTCATTTTATTCGCTTTCATTTATTAAGTGGCTCCCAGATTGTTTATGTAGTGCACGAATGTATCCAGATTCTGCTTGCGAGATATAATAGAAAACATTCGTAGCAATTAATTATACCAGAAAAAATGAGTAGTAAACTGTTTGCCACTTGTTTTTAAACGTATTATTTCCTAGGAATTAACGTTCGAGAAAAATATAATTGACATATTTACATCAAAGGACATCAGAAACATTAATTAATACCCTGTAATGAATTTTCTTTTTTTCCTCCACTAGGGTTGCATTTCTTACAATATTGCGATTCTATTTGGCAATAAATATGATCTAGTTGCAGTGATGAACAAATGAAACATAGCATTTCTCATTTGTTTTCAAACATCGCCGTTTACATTAAATATATAAATATTTTAATATAACTGTATTTAAATAATGATTTATGAGTAAACAGCTTAATTTTATTCGTTAAATAGTCCTATTCAAATGCCACTCTTGATTTTCAAATTCTCTAGATAAATTGGAGAATCACTTGTGGTCATTACTAATGATGCAAGTTTGTAGGTTTCAAGTACGGGCCAGGATCGATGGATTTGTCAGGGGGTATGAAATCCCTGAGAATGGTTTCCTTTGGAACGGAACAAAAGTCTTGGATCCAATTATTAGATTTATGGCATGTAAAAAAATTGAAGTCAAAACAAAAATAGGCCTCTGTGCAAAATTTGTCAGCGCACGCCGAAGCTTAGTGGTTAAGGCACTACCCTACAAGCCGGAAGGTTGAGGTTCGAGTCCCGGTGAGATCAGAATTTTTTAAAACTGACCCAAACCTACTGGTGGTACTATGTCCATGGGGTCGACTCAGCCATTAACGGAATTGAGTTCCAGACTCTTGTTCTGGGGGTAAAGGCGGCCGTCACGCAGGACTGACACCCCGACTAACATCAAGCGCCGATTATCTAGAAAAAAGTAGGAGCCTTAACCTCCTACTAACGCTAAGGGCCTCCTGAGGCCTGTAGTGAGATCACTTTACTTTACTTCTTTCACATCTGACGTCCAGATTTTAATTGTCACGTAATGAAATTAGGTGTTAAAGAGCGTCATTAAATAAAATAGTATAACACTGCATATTATTCAACAGCTTTTGTTATGAATACATAGAGTATTTACATAGATATTTAATTATTTCATAGATTATTTTAATTATTCAAATAAAACAGTTGTTGAAATAAAGCACTTAGATATATTATATTTCAGGACAGAGTTTTGATTATGGCAGGACAAAGATTGCAAGGCTAACTGTAAAATCTCTGATTTAGACTAATGGAATGTTAGTACAGTTAATAGAGATGTAGGTCAAAGTTTAGTATTTAACCTTGGCAAAGAAGGGGACCCCTGTCTGTCTGTGAAAACAAGAGTAGCTGATGGGTAAGTCTACCTACCATTTTTCTTAATTAATTCGCTAGGAACAGTTAGAAATGCAGTCAAGTATCTTAAATATTTTAATACTTTTTTTCTAAGTGTATGAGTTATTAGATAATTTTTAAAAATGTAGATTAGGGTGGATTTATAAAACCCACATCTCCCTCTCTCAAACCCCAGAAAGTTCGAATGTAGGTTTCTTAATATAAGCTTAGATTAGTTATTTAGGGTTAGAATACTTAGGGTTATTGTAATCATTATACTCTAGAAATAAAATAGTTAAAATTAAGAATCCATTTATTTATGTTCAAAAACACGTATGCCTTTATACCTAATACATCCACATACTAACGCTCGGCTAGAACCTCATGCTACCAAAATTTCCAAGTCCCGAAGGTCCTTTAAGCCCTAAGAAAACCAAGAGTTCGTAATAAAGAGCGTCATTAAATAAAATAGTATAACATTGCATATTATTCAACAGCTTTACCTTTATACAAGAAGTTTGTATCCAAATTTACGTCATTATTTAGAATGCTGAAGTTGAGTCGATGCGTAAAAAGGGAAGAGTTTGATGACAAATTTGGAGTTGGACAGGTCAACTTAAGAGTCATTACTAGAGAATGAGAAGGACGTCTGGGGAGCGCACATAGGAGATAAATCTTGTTGTCTCGTGAAAAAAAAAAAAAGAGCGAGAGCCCAGGTGGAGAAGGAAAAGCAATTCATCACCGCCTGGGCGACACTCGAGTGACAACCTCAATCCGAGCACGTGACAAACTCGCGTCCAGAACAAGCAAACAGTACATTCTTATCTAATTAAACATTGTACACTATTACAACTCTGTCATTCAAGCGTTAGAGAAAGTACACTTGGAATGGCCTTTATTGTTAATGTTAAAATCTTAATATATAAAAATTTCGTGTCACGTTGTTTGTCCGCGATGGAATCCTAAACTACTGAACCGATTTTAATAAAATTGTTTACACTGTATGCAGTTTGATCCAACTTGAGACTTAGGGTAGTTTTAACTAAATTTACAGTCGCATTATTTTTTATTACAAATAATTTGTTTATTATTTAACAAAGAGTTATAATTATCTGTGAGTTCCATACGATTTTAACAGATGGCGGTGTAAGGTAATTTGGTAAGGTAATTAATTGGTTTATTATTTAACAAAGAGAGATCCAGATGGCTGTGCTTTTTGTTGCAACCACGAATTTCAATTGAATTACAAATATTGATTATTTCATAATTTAAGTGTGTTCAGTGTTTATTTTATTTTCAATATTATTAATGTCGAGTGTAAGTATTAGTTTTAAGTAATTTGGCTGAAAGACAGCAACTTAATTTAAATTTTTAACATATACCTTAGCCACAGCAACGCGTGGCCGGGACTTCTAGTATTCCTATAAAGATTTTCAGTATAATGATGGAACTTTTACAGGGCACTTTTTAAGACTTTCACTATAGTTTCAAATGGGTATTTTTCCATTCAGTTTTAAAATATCTTTAACTCGTGTCCAACTCAGAGTCGAGTCGAGGGATGAGATGATCCCCCTATATAGAGGTCTGTGAATGACAAAGGTGCCGTCCGACCGCGTCTGACGCACCATCACGGAGGCAGATGAACGAAATGAAATGGATGAGATGAGTATGGAGAAATGGTGGAATGAAATTGTGGCAGGGGAAAACGGGAAGAAACCCAGAGTAAAACCTGCACAAGCTCCGAGTGACCGAGACTCGATCTCGTAACACCAGCGGTGAGATACGAGTGTCTATCCGCTTGCGCCACGGAGTTGCCTACATTTATTCTTCGTTAAGTAAATAATTGTTTTCTTATAACGTCATTTTTAAGTAAATGTAATAATAACCACTACTAAGAGAAATATCTGTGTTAATTTATGTTTAATATCGTCTAATTCTAACATGCAAATTCTTTAATATTATTGATAACTATAATAATAAATAATACGACAGATTCCCAAGAAGAATACTAGAATGATGCCGTTTGATAGAAGAAAACAGCAAAAAGTAACTTGGATTGGTGGACTTTTGAGCAGCATGAGGGGAAAAGGATTGGACGATGGAGAATGGAATAACAGAGAGATGTGGAGGAGAATGACAGATTAATTGGCGCAGGAAGATGTGAAATATTCTGAAATCTGATAAATAAAATAATAATAATAATAATAATAATAATAATAATAATAATAATAATAATAAAATAATAACAATAACAATAGTTTTATTTAAATTTAGAAACACAAGGTTTTGTCTTCCATTCAACCAGTAAAAATAAGCACTTATGCATTGTGATTAACTCTGAAATTAATATTAACTCCTATTAACATACAAATCCACCTAAAATAAATGCAATAGTTTTAAATATCAAATTTTTACATGCTGTAATCCATAATGGTACAATAAATGGATACTGCTGCAGAGCTTTCAAATATGTTGTCAATTTTTGCTTGAAAGAGATTATGACTCGCAGCTGATGATTTAAACTGGTAGTAAATTTCAATAATAGCAAAGCGTGACGTAGAAAGAAAAAAATCTATGATACGGCGTGTTTAATATTTTATTGAACGTATGATCTAGTGTTCATGATATGATTAGAAGGTAAAAGATAAAATTGCGCTGACATATTTAGAGTAGATTACATTGGTCAACATGATTTTTATGTCATGAGTACCAATAGTTATACTTAATGCAGTTTTTTATCTTGTTTTCAAATATGTATTCGGAATTTCTCCATCACCCACATTATTTTTATTTCAATTTCGATTAAGGGATTTAAATAATTATTTTTTAATAAACGTTTTTTCGTCCATTTGTCCAATGTAAAATAAAACCAAATGAGCTAACCCAAATGGTTTCAGCTATGGAAAAGATATATCAAGGAAAATGGAATCCTAATATGCTGGCCGATTATTGTTGGACCATCAAGAGGGATGCTCCACAGGCAAAATATAGCAGAAAATCGTCGTTTCTTACTTTCTAGGTGAGTCCGAATGTTCGAATATTGTGTAGTTACGAATGTAAAAAAATATTAGTGTTTGAAATTATAAATGCCTGTCTCTCGGAAACCTTGCGTGATATAGAAAACCCGATATCATATTTGAATTCAGGAAAAAAAATACTATCAGAACCACATATTTTTCTTTATGAGACAAAAAAGTTTCTTTTTTGTTGCTCAGTGTTATTTGTAATATTATTGTTTGTATTAGAAGAGGAAGAGAATTCAATTTTTTTGTCATATAATCGGAGCCTAAACAAGTGATTCAATAGATGATGAAATAAGATTAGTAGATGAAGAGAATATACATACTTTATAAGCTGTATTTTATCATTAGTGATATAGGGTTATCCCTTTAATAGGTCATGCAGTCACGTGGGAGTGTGGATTCGAGAACCATTGTTGAATATTAATGGAATTCACATTTGTAGAAAAATATATTTACTTTCACAATGTGCGGTCTCTCTGCCTTAATTGAAAATAAATAGGCATATACACACACATATACTCATATAAAAAACACATTACATGTTCTCTCTCCTCATTCTTAATTATTGTCATTTTATATTGGAATGTGCCTTCACACAGTTTTATTAAATAGAGGATGTGAACGAACACACAATAACCGATAGGTAGGTAGGATTTAATTTCGTCCCTAATAGCTTAGGACATTGATATCTCAATTCAAAGCTGGATGTGATGATTTTGAGCTACGTTTCAAATCAATCAAAATTCCCAACATTCCTGCAAGGAACACTGTAGTTCTCAGAAAACTTCTCCATCTGATTATATTCCTTTCCAGCTCTTTGATCTCATTCCAAGTCTTCCCCATCTTTTTAGCTTGTATGAGAACAGTTGGTTTTCATGTTATCTTGGGTCTGCACATTCCGCTGCTGCCCTATGGGTTCCAATCCAATGTCATCCAGGCGGGGACATCTGGAGATTGGCGAAGTGTATGTCCCAGACATTCCCACTTCCTCTGCCGAATTTCAAGTTCAACTGGTTTTTGTTTGGGTTTTAACCATCAGTTTATCTGGGCAGGCCACAATATTTTTAATATGTTTCGTAAACATATATTAATGAAAACTTGTAGTTTTTATGGGTCTTAAATCTGCGACGCAGGTTTCACGGCTTTGCTTGCAACCAAATAAATCCATCATAATGATATTTTATACAGACAGGATAAATATATAACATTTCAAACAAAACAAATAACAGTAAAAACTACCCACCCATCCACCCAATTACCTACCTACCTACCTACCTACCTAGCTACCTATCTACCTACCTACCTACCTACCTATCTTTTTACCTATATATCTAATACTATATATATATCTAACACTCTATCTATCTATATCTATCTAACACTATCTCCTTGTCTATATATCTCCCTGTGTATATATCTCCCTGTGTATATATCTCCCCTCTATCTCTCTCTCTCTCTCTCTCTCTCTCTCTCTCTCTCTCTCTCTCTCTATATATATATATATATATATATATATATATCATATATATATATATGTCTCAATATATATATATATCTCATATATATATATATATATATATATATATATCACTCTCTGTCTATATATCTTTGTCTATATACTGTATCTTCGCCAGTTAAAATATAGAAGATGAAACATGTTTGTGAAAGGCCTCTATATTGGAATTTCTTGATGAAGTTTAATAATTTAGTTAAGGACGACTGACTTACCAGGTACCAAATTTATATTTAACATCTTAAAGGACAAACAGAAAGACTCACACTTGTTTTTTATAAAGACTATACAAATATATATATGAGTGAGTAGATACGTGTGTGTTTTGTATAATCTGTATAAGATGTTTTGTTGTTTTTTAATTGAGGGATAGGGGTAAGCATGAACGGCCAAACAGGCCCATGGACGATTTTTTGTGAATGTGTACATTTTCTAAAACAAATATCAATCAATTGTACCACCACATTACAGTGAATTTAGACAGATTAATGCGATTTTATTCAAAAGCCTGAATGACACATGTTATTCCCTTTTTCCCTTCTCCCAACACCTCAAGGCTCTACACTCATGAAAGGTGGCATAAACTAAACTAAAACCTATGGCGCGATAGGCCAAGAAGGTCCTTGACCTACCCAGCCAGCTAATGGCCTCACATCCACATCTGATAATATTACAGAGGTGGATTATCAAACAGTCAATAAAGGGGTTATATGTGCCCCAGCCTCGATAGCTGGTTTTCAAATCTGAAGCTGCTACTTGTTTTAGATACCCAAATTCCTCATAATGCTGGGTTAGCACTGCACCGGTCACGTACTGACCGAAATTACACGAGAAAAATTATTTCCTCATGAGGACTCCAAACTGAAAATAGAAAACAGTATACAAACAACATAAACCTCATGGTTATCCTATTTCAGTTGTATTTAAAATTCGCCTCTCTACTGCTTCACTCTTTATAGGACGAGAATAGAAGATAATTTCATTGTTATTACTAAAAGATGCTAAATGTCTTGAAGCAGAATAACGTAAGATCAACATGTAATATGAACACCACTTATACTTTCTCTCCAATGTTAAACCTGTTCTTTATTATTGTAATAAGAACTCCACACTATGTTTGACGTTTGTTCTGTTTTACACAAATTCCTTGTGAAGTTTACATAAGTAAGTCAAACTTCTTAACTAAAACATCCAACATTTTCAAGGTACTTAACGTATACTTATGAGATGGTAAATGTTTATTTGAAATTAGGTTATTTACTTTCTAGTAAGAAATATATAGGGTCTATTAATTTAAAAACAATTGAAATATTTGCCACGTCTTTTTTCCTTCAATGAATTATTATTATCGCCGTAGCCAAGTGGTTAAGATAAGACACCTTGGGCGCAGAGCTATGTGACTTGCGCTGGTTCGAGTCCCTATGGGGGAAGATTTTTATCATGGAATTTCGACCAGTATGGAACCGGTGCCCACCTGGCATCGTGAGGAATTTGGGTAGATACAATAAGTAGCGTCTCCAGGTTGAGAAAACTAGCTATAAGGGCTAGAGAACCCGACATGCCGACCATATATCACCCCAACACTGAGCAGATGGTCGTCTACATTTAATTAGCACACGTGGATCTGAGGCCAACAGGGGCTGATAGGCCAAGGCCTTCTAGGCCTGTCGCGCCGTGGATGATAATAATAATAATAATATATTATTATTATTATTATTATTTAGAATAAATTCTTCGGACAATTTTTGGATTAAAAAAGAAGAACCGGCAGGGGAATTGAAAAGACTTCATAGCACTCAGCTACATTTTATTTATAGGAAACTAGAATAAGAACGGTTAAGTCTCGCAGATTGCGATGGACAGGACATGTGGC
>JASPKZ010005001.1:0-29058 GCA_030220185.1 Diploptera punctata
ATAACGGCTGGGGGACTCGACATGCTAACCACATGTCACCCCTACACTGGCTGTTGATCATCTACCTCTGTGATTGACACATGTGGATGTGAAGGGCCAGCAGCCGGCTGGTAAAAGGGCAACCGCTGAAAAGTGGAAAGACCCTCAATCGGATAAGTAAGGTTCATAAAAATCTTTAGTTTTAGATATAATCTAATATGTAAAAATGAATGTCTGTTTGTTTGTTTGTTTGTTTGTACTTTGTGCGCTGCCATACCGTTGAACCGATTGTAATGATTTTTTTGCAAAATGTTCAGGAGATTCCCGAGATGAACATAGGCTATAAGAGAGTTGTGATATTCAACCCCTTCACCCCTAAAAATCGCCCTTTGCAGTGAAAAACGTGAAATGATGTCCCTATTTTGGCTTACGCTGCCTAAACGCTGACAAATACACCAAATTAATGTGTGCAGAATTGAATATCTCAAAAAACTTTATAAAAAGTCCGCGACAGCATATGTTTATCTTCTATGGATAACTCACAATTACCATTTTTGTTTTTCATTGATGCCAAGAAGATCGGGATAAGCAGATTCCCGGGCAAGCATAGCAGCGCACGGCTGGTGGTAAAGAACACATTAACATTTATTTAGGAGTAGCAGCGCACGCCGGGTATTAGCTAGTTATATAATAAATCTCAACTTTGACACAAACTATAATCCTAATGTATGTTAGGTGAAGGAGGCACACCGTAACGTAGTGGTTAAGGCACTGCGCTACAAGCCGGAAGGTCGAGAGTTCGAGCCCGGTGGGGTCAGGATTTTTAAGCTGACTCAAACTAGTGGCCCTGGGGTTGACCCAGTCTCTGACGGATATGAATACCAGACGCTTGTTCTGGGGTAAAGGTGGCCTTCTAGACCACCAAAGAAATTCAACAATAGCCAGAGAGTTAAACATCGTACCTATATCTGAATACCTCCAAGAATATAGAAACAATTGGCTAGCCCATATTCAGCGCATGGATCATCACAGAATACCAAAACAAATTCTTCGCTACATTCCTTGAGGCAGAAGATCTGTGGGTCGACCTTTTCGGAGATGGCGGGAGACCGTAACGGGCCACTGGGCCTAATACTTGAAAGGCAGATGATGAAGGCGGCAGTCACGGCCGCGGGCTGATAACCCGGCTGACATCAAGTGTCGATTGTACAGAAAAAGTGGGAACCTTAACCACCTACTACCCCAAGTCCTATTGAGGCCTGTAGTGGGATCACTTTACCTTTTTACCTTAGGTGAAACAGGGTTTATAAATTTCGGATAATAATAAAAAAAGATGAACATTCCTCTTAAACCGTAGAAACATTATTCTAGTTTAATGTAGAAGTCAATGATTAAGTGCCCATTCATTGTAGCTACGTAATATATTTTAATTTTTATGATTATAAAAAATGCATTGTAAAAATAATGCGTAAAACACGTATAGAAAAGCTAGTTGTAATCTTCGTATTAATTGCAATGCTCGGCACAGATCATTGGCATGGTCTGATATGAAATTAATAAAAATCTCTACCGGTACAACACAATATTTAGTACAGTTTGTTTTGGTTGATTTTAATTATCGACGCTACATAGCAGTCTGTAGTTTTCTTTGCTACATACCTTATTTCAGGCTATGATATACTGTAGTGCAATAATTCATATTTTTGTAAACATACAATAGTACATGCAATTATTTTAGACTTACACTATACATACATTTTAATTGCTGTTATTTTTAGGGGGCTTCATGCAACTTCATAAAAGGTAAAGTGATCCCACAACAGGCCTCAGGAGGCCTTTGGGGTAGTAGAGGTTAAGGCTCCCACTTTTTCTAGACAATCGGCACTTGATGTCAGCCGGGTTGTCAGCCCTGCGTGACGGCCGCCTTTACCCCAGAACAAGCGTCTGGTACTCATTTCCGTTAGAGGCTGAGTCGACCCCAGGGCCATAGTGCCGCCAGAGGGTTTGGGTCAGTTTAAAATTCTGACCCAACGGGACTTGAACCCTCGACCCTCCGGCTTGTAGCCCAGTGCCTTAACCACTACGTTACGGCGTGCCCCCATGCAACTTCATAGTTTTGTTATTTCTATGATCATAACAACAAAGCATTAGTTATTTGTAGTGAAATACTTATACAACTCTTTATTATAAAACCGAACTAAAAAAATGAAAAATAATTTTAATTTCCAACACGCTTGGGATAAAATTAAAGTGGTTAACAAAAAAAATCATCTCCAACACATCTAGAATGAAACTAGAGTTATCTACAAAAAAATTATCATCAAAAGCGTGTAGTGCTCTACATCAATTAATATATTTGATAATAAACAGATATTGATAAAAGTAAAGTCTCCAAGAAGAAAACGTAAAAACCATAAAAAGCACCCTCACGCTTTTGATGGTAAAATTATTTTTTTTTTTTGTAATTCTAGATGTGTTGGAGATGATTTTTTTGTTGACCACTTTAATTTTATCCCAAGCGTGTTGGAAATTAAAATTATTTTTCATTTTTTAGATCGGTTTTCTAATAAAGCGTGTTGTTTTAGTTTATAATCTATTATTATTTTTTAATTTTACTTTAATTGATTGTCATAAACCGGAATCTCATGAAATTTAATTCTTACGATATTTTTAGTGTTTAGGCACGAATATAATTATATTTTTAAACATTATTATTATTATCTAACATTCTTATAATATTTTTGGATATTTTAATATAGATATTTACAGTTAATCGTATCCTTCTCATATTTTTTTGGATAAATTACAATGTGGTAAGTTTACAAAATTGTCATTGATATTTTACAGAATAGTTTTATTAAACATTGGCAGTTCCTATATTACTTTATGGAAGTGAAACTTGGGTAATGACCAAAAAATTACAAAGTAGAATACAAAGTGGAGAATGAACTTCCTTAGAAGAAAAGAGTTAAATATATTTCCATTGAATGATAAAATCAAAGGATATAGAGAAAATGGTTTAGACATGTATAAAGAATTAAACGTAACAAGATTACCAAAAGCAGTATTTAACTACAAGACAAGAGGTTGAAGGAATCTAGGAAGGCCAGTCAAAAGATGGACAGAATAACTGTGAGACGGAACAGGCATTTTGCCTAGCCCGTGAAGTGAAAAAGATTTTACAGAATAAGATAAAAATGTAAATAACTTTAAATTCGATACTATTGTAGTATGAGCTAAAAAAAAAAAATCCTCCGGGCCGGATTTGAACCGGCGACCTATACAACGATGGACTAAAATGCCGATAAGTCCGCAACCTATTATACCGGTCTTTTTTGTTTGATGTCCTGATGATCCTGGCCAGGATCTTAGAAAAAATTATGAAATTATTGTATTGTCATGGGTCCTTTACAAGTATACAAAGTTACAAGTCGATCCAATATTTTTAAGTGGGTGAAAATCGTGTTGAACGATTCCGTTACATAGATACAGGTGAATCTAATATAAAGCATGTAAAATGAGTGCGAGTTTGTTTATCTGTAGACTCAAAACTACTTGTCTGATTGGGAGGGTTTTTTTTATCATAATTTAGAGAATATTTTCTGGAACAATAAAGTGTAGGCCTATAACATATTACCATACATTATATAGGGTCGGAGCTAAGAAAATATAAATAATACTTTTAAAAAACAAAAACAGCACGCTTTATTAGAAAACCGAACTCAAAAATGAAAAATAATTTTAATTTCCAACACGCTGGATAAATTTAAAGTGGTCAACAAAAAAATCATCTCCAACACATACAGAATAAAAATAAGAATTATCAACAAATAGAAAATAATTTTACCATCAAAAGCGTGGGGTGCTCTATATCAATTAATATATTTGATAATAAACAGATATCGGTAAAAGTAAAGTCTCTAAGAAGAACATGTAAAAATCATAAAAAGCACCCCACGCTTCTGATGGTAAAATTATTTTCTTTTTGTTGATAATTCTAGTTTTATTCTATATGTGTTGGAGATGATTTTTTTATTGACCACTTTAAATTTATCCCAAGAGTGTTGGAAATTAAAATTATTTTTCATTTTTGAGTTCGGTTTTCTAATAAAGCGTGCTGTTTTAGTTTTTTAAAACTATTATTTATTTTTTAGTTTTAATATTTTACAGAATAAGATAAGAATGTAAATATCTAAAAAAAAATCCTCCCCAGCCGGACTCGAACCAGCGACTTATGGATTACTGAAATTGTATACCACTAGCTCACCGCTCTACCAACTGAGCTCTTACAACGATTGACTAAAAAGTCGACAAGTCCGTAACCTATTATACCAGTTTTAATTTTTTTGATTTTCTGATGATTCTGGCCAGGAATTTAGAAATAAACTATGAAATTATTGTAGTGCCACGGGTCCTTTACAAGTATACAAAGTTTCAAGTTGATCCAATGTCTCTAAGTGGGTGAAAATCGTGTTCAAAGATTCCCTTACATAAATACAAAGACACTTTTTTTGATTTTCTGATGATTCTGGCCAGGATTTTAGAAAATAAATATGAAATTATTGTATTGTCACGGGTCCTTTTACAAGTATACAAAGTTTCAAGTCTATCCTATGTTTCTAAGTGGGTGAAAATCGTGTTTAAAGATTCCGTTACATAAATACAAAGACACTTTTTTTGATTTTCTGATGATTATGGCCAGGATTTTAGAAAATAAATATGAAATTATTGTATTGTCACGGGTCCTTATACAAGTATACAAAGTTTCAAGTCTATCCTGTGTTTCTAAGTGAGTGAAAATCGTGTTTAAAGATTCCGTTACATAAATACGACACTTTTTTTGATTTTCTGATGATTCTGGCCAGGATTTTAGAAAATAAATATGAAATTATTGTATTGTCACGGGTCCTTTTACAAGTATACAAAGTTTCAAGTCTATCCTATGTTTCTAAGTGGGTGAAAATCGTGTTTAAAGATTCCGTTACATAAATACAAAGACACTTTTTTTTATTTTCTGATGATTCTGGCCAGGATTTTAGAAAATAAATATGAAATTATTGTATTGTCACGGGTCCTTTACAAGTATACAAAGTTTCAAGTTGATCCAATGTCTCTAAGTGGGTGAAAATCGTGTTAAAATATTCCCTTACATAAATACAAAGACACTTTTTTTGATTTTCTGATGATTCTGGCCAGGATTTTATACAATAAATATGAAATTATTGTATTGTCACGGGTCCTTTTACAAGTATACAAAGTTTCAAGTCTATCCTATGTTTCTAAGTGGGTGAAAATCGTGTTTAAAGATTGCGTTACATAAATACAAAGACACTTTTTTTGATTTTCTGATGATTCTGGCCGGGATTTTAGAAAATGAAAATGAAATTATTGTATTGTCACGGGTCCTTTTACAAGTATACAAAGTTTCAAGTCTATCCTATGTTTCTAAGTGGGTGAAAATCGTGTTTAAAGATTCCGTAACATAAATACAAAGACACTTTTTTTGATTTTCTGATGATTCTGGCCAGGATTTTAGACAATAAATATGAAATTATTGTATTGTCACGGGTCCCTTACAAGTATACAAAATTTCAAGTCGATCCAGTTATTTTAAGTGGGTGAAAAACGCGTTGAAAGATGCAGTTACATAGATAGATAGATAGATAGATAGATAGATAGATAGATAGATACAGGTCAAGCTAATATAAAGCGTGTAAAAAGGGCATCGATGCACTAAAAATTAGCTTTTTGGACGCTTAAATGACTTACACTGCCTAAACTATAACAAATACACGAAATTAATAGAGGCCTACATAAATTGAATATCTCAAAAAGTTATACAAAAAAGTCCGCTACAGCATATATCTATCTTTTACTGATAACTCACAATACCCATTTTAGTTTTTCAGCTCATTGAGGCCACGAAGATCGGGGATAAAGGAGATTCCAGGGCAACGACAGGTTAATAAATACGGGGTATCCAAAAATTAATTACAATATAAATTTATAATTATTTTTCTTTTCCTTATTCAATTAAGCATAAAAACACATTCAATTTATTTAGGCGTAGCAACACACGTGGGTATTAGCTAGTTAAAAGAATACATATTTTTATTTAGAGTTAAAATGCGAGTAAAAAACATTGCGCATGAAAACTCTCATCTGAAAATCGTTAATCAATTAACATTAGTCTCTATTTGAAAATCACAACATGTGTACACATTTTGTGTAAGTTTAAAATGAAGCACCGTACTGAATTAATCACAAATCGAAATATTTAATTCCGGGAAATTGCTAAATACGTCTACAAATTTAGAATAAACAATGTGACATGAAATGGAAATGAATGTTTACTGTTAAAAAGCGTCATTGTAATACAATGTGACCATCGAACCTTATACCACCTTTCAAACAAAAACAAGAGCCTAGTTTATCAATACTCCCCTATGAATTTCAAAGCGTACAATGTAATTAATTGTAGAAGTAACTAATTCCAGCACAAAATATACCTGGGTAACTAATGAACAGTTAGATTAATATCACGAACCTAAAATATCAAAGTTAATGGGTCGTCTGATGAAAACACGCATATCGTGAGCTTACGTAACTTCCATTGCTTGGGAGCACTTTATTTCATATATTAGGGCCTATACTTGTTACCAAAACATGACAGCCTAGCCCTACTCTTCTGTATCAAGGCAGAAGAACATTTTGATATTACTAGAGTCTATGTACTATTCCTTATTATAACTCTATATATATATATATATATATATATATCCATCCATAGTAATTCTGCCCGAAGGCAGATCCTTCACTGCAATCATAGCATTTTCATGCTATGCTTGCAGCTTTACTAGAATTGTGTAGGTGTGGTAGCTGATCGTTGCTTTCCACACCTGTGAAGGATGATGATAATGATAAGGGTGTTGATGATGATGATGATGATTGGACCATATTATTTCGGGGACCGTTTGGGCCTTAAAGTTTTTCCTGACATTTGTCTTACAGGTGAGGAAAAACCCCGATAAAAACCTCACCCAAAAAAACTTGCCCCGACCGGGGATCGAACCCGGGCCCGCTGCGTGACAAGGCCAGCACGCTACCACGAGACCACAGCGGTGAATAATATATATATAATATATATATCTATATAATATATATATATATATATATATATATATATATATATATATATGCGTTTTACAAGGGTTTTCCTTCTTATTTTACCTTTTTTCTTTTTTTGTTTACCTGTTTGTTATTTTCTTTAATTCTCACATAGACATAAGTTCAGGACATACACACATACACACAGACCCAAGGTGGATATTTAAAATCCCCTACCCCGCCAGGAATCGAACCCGGGTCGCCGGAGTGGAAGGTAGGGACTCTACCGACTAAGCCACGGACATATATGAAACTGATAGTGACTACAGGGTTTTCACGTCTAGAAAATAGTACAGTAAACGTGTTCTTTTATTTGAGATCGATTTATTAATTGATTCTATGAAATAAATAATTAAGGTACATATTTTCACTCATAACTTTACCAAGAAAGTGGATGCACCATTTATGAAAAAAATACCATTATGGAACGTATAATTATCTTAAGTAATGCCACGAGTGATTTCCAATGTATCTAGAGGATGTGGAAATCAAAGTGACATTTGTTAGGACTGTTTTTAACGAATAAAATTAAGCTGTTTGCTCACAAATCATTATTTAAATATAGTTATCTTAAAAATTTTATATATTTTTGTAAACAGCGATGTTTGCTAAAAAAATGAGAAATGTTTTGTTATGTTTAATTTGTTCATCCACTGCAACTTGATAATATTTATTGTCAAATAGGATCGCAATATTGTAACAACGCACCCTAGTGGAGAAAGAATGAAACACGTCGAATTGTATATTATAACCAACATTATAGGTTATTAATTATTTTTAGGAAACAACTCTGTAAAATCATTATTTAAAAACACAATTGTTGAACATTACTATTATCAAATCTGTAGTTCGAGGGAATATGTTCATGATTTGCTATATTCTACGTTTTGTTGGAGAGTCAGTCACTGCCACAAATAATGACCTGTTCAGAATATTAAACAGGAGGCGCTTTCTTTATTTTGGTAAAAAGAATTCGATAAATGGTGAGGTGAAACACGACTGCCATTGGTTGTAAAAACAAAATTCATTGAAACGTGATTGGTCATTAATTCCCATTTGGGGCATGAGTTAAATAGTTACACAATTATTTAATAAAGTTAGAGGGCGAACATAATTATTGGAGCAGAGGCTGGAGGAGATGCCACTGAACCACCTCCTTTCAACTAAACATATTTTGTCAGTAAAGCAATGGTAAAAAAAAGACGCAATGAATACATCATTGTGGTTTAGAATGTTCTGAAGCTACTGGCGTTTCTGTAATCACAATCTATAACATTTTAAATGTTAATTATTGTTCTTTAGTAACCACATTAGAATCATTACGAATTAGATTTAGTAGTAGTAGTAGTGAAGATAATTGTGCCATAAAATTATATCGCTGTTGTACTTATGCTAGGGGTGAAGAGGGAGATTTACAGGTGTTCTACAATGATGGACGGGGTTTTAGAGTTATTTAATTTCCCTTACATTATTATATATTACTCCAAATATGCTGACCAATGTTTGGGAGGAATTCGACTATCGGCTAGATGTGTGCCTTGTGACGAAAGGTGCTCACATCGAACACTTGTAAAGTGTGTTATGAAAATTCGAAGAGTTTCTCTTTAATCCCATGTAACTTTTGTTTATATATAACTCTTACTAATATATATATAACTCTTCGAGTTTTCATAACATACTTTATAAGTGTTCGGTGTGAGTACAACTATTGGTACTTATGAGACCAAAATCATGTTATAATGTATGTTCAAAAATATGTTCTACAAGTTATTGAAGAAAGGAGACTGAGATAGTTTGACCACGTACAGATGGCAGGATATCCAAGATGATATTAAATTTGGAGGCGTAGGACAACAGAAAAATGTGGAGACCAATAGAACAATGGATACAAGGAGTAAAAAAATGAGACACAGTTCCTGTATTCGCGGTTATAAAATTATTTATTCGAGGATCCAGTAGGTATATTAGAAGAATTTGTAGGGCCTATTCTTTATTAACGCATCGGCGACTTCTTTACCTGCAGGTATGTGTCAACGCGGCTTTTAACAAAGAGTGATTCAAACAAATTAATATAAAAATAGCACAAGCCTTATTGTCACTAAGCATAAAGTTCGTTGTTAAAAAGCACACCGCCGCAGTATTTCACGTGCCGCTATGTCCGTTGAACAATGCCGTCCTCTCATGAACGGTGTTTTATTGTTTTCACTTGTCATTCTGTGCAATAATTTGATTGAATAACACGGTGTCTCTTCTGTTTGTTGCCAATTTGTAATGTCAAGTAAAAGGAAAGAAAATTAGTTCCGAAGCGGAAAAAGTAGTGTTGCCGCTTAAAAGTCAAAATAGAAATGTTGACCGTTACGCGTTGGCGAGTCGTTTGCGTCTGATGCACGCTGTTTCAATGTTAATGAATCAAAAAATCCGAAGACAAAATGAGGAATTCTTATCGCAGGATTCACAGCTGAATATCAATCTTAATTGTTGAATGCAGGCCTTTCACGGCCGGTAATCATAATGTTGAGTGATTCCGGGCTTTGTGGCCGTGATCCATTCCTAGTAGAAACCCCAGTAATGGATCACGGCCCCAAAGCCCGGGAAATCACTCAACATTATGAATCTTAATTGAAAGATATTTTAAAACTTGCAAAACAGGAAAAAATTACTAAGTTCTTTAAGCCCTTGCCTAAACCTGACAGTAATAATTAATAGAAATTGTTCAAAATCTCCCATTATTGATTTTATTGTGACTATTTAACTCATGCCCCAAATGGGAGTCAATGACCAATCACATTTCAATGATTTTTTTATTTACAACCAATCACCGTCGTATTTCGCCTAAAATTTACCAACTGAAGTTTATGATAATAAAGAAAACACCTCCTTTTTAACATTCTGAATAGGTCATAAGCATTATTTTGCAGTGACTGACTCACCAAGAAATACGGCTACCAAGATTGTATATATAGTGTATGGATGTCAACACATAGCGCATACGGGAGTTAAATATAAAAAAATTGTAGCAATTGATTATATACCACAAAAAAAAAGAAACCACTGTTTGCAACTTTCTTAAATGTATTTTTCCCCAGAAAAATATAATTGTCATATTTACATCATAGGACAACAGAAATGAATTAATATATAGTTTGTTGGGTTTCATTTTTTCTCCACTAGAGAGCATTCTTACAATATTTCGTTCCTTTGGCAATTAATAATATGATCTGGTTGCAGTGACGAACAAAAGAAGCAAATGAAGTGTACCAATCGTTTCTCATTTGTTTTCAAACATTGCCGTTTACATTAATATATATAAATATTTTAAAACAATTATATTTAAATAATGATTTGTGAGTAAACAGCTTAATTTTATTCGTTAAATAGTCCAACAAATGCCACTCTTGATTTCCAAATTCTCTAGATAAGTTCACTCCTCACTTCGTGAGTCGTGGATTTGTCGATAATTTGGAAATCACTCGTGGCATTACTTATGATAATTTTTATTTTATCTTGTAATCTTGGAACGTATCCCCTATATGCCTATACCCCATTCAAATTACCATTCTATATTCGCGGTTTATTTGCGGAAACCATATCCGCCGCGAATAAGGAACTTTTGCTATAGTTTTCTTAAGGCGTCAGTGAGCAGCTGAGTCTGCTAATTTTTTTTTTTTACTAACTGGTCCTTAATGAACCAACTATAGAAGCTCATTAAATATATTGAAGTGGTAAGTAAGTTTACGAGATATTTTACGAAATCAAAACATAATAAAATAACACAAACTGATTTGAAGAGCGATGTTTACTAAAGTAGGTGAGTGTACTTAACAATTTTGAATGCACTCCTGATATCTGATATTCAAAGTTTTTACGTTTGTAAGCACTTACATACTTTCATCGGTGTTTTCACATGTACAACATCCTCTCGCGAAAGAGATTTATATAACGGTGTTAAATATCAAAGTTACTGCATTGGAGAGCTAAACATCGAAACCGAGCTGTGTTCGGCACTAGAAAAGAAATTAATTGTTTACTTGTGAATTTGTTTATCGGTACTACACGGACGTAAATTATATTATCAAACAGTATCGAATTTCGGTTCTACTTATTGAAAAATTCGATATTCCAATTTCAGGAAGTACAATATAACGCAAGTTCCAAAAGGTAGCAATATATATTTAGGTTCAATTTATGTAATCAAACGTTTACTGCAGATGTGAACATGGAACGTTCGAGCTAAGTCTTATTTACACTAAAATAATTGAAAGCTAGGTTCTAGATATGTTGAGAGCAGCCGGAATTTCGAATCATTGCAAATATTTGGCTCAGGTTTAGATTACCTTTCCATACTATATTTTTGTAATACTGTTGCTCTACGTACTTTTTCCCATCTTTACTAACATTTCGTACAATTTTAAACGTTTTTGAAGCAACACTTACAATATTTTTTTTTTACAATTATTAAATATTTATCAACATGCACAATGATTTCTTCGCAGTTCTGCAGAATTGTTGTACGCATGCGCGAACGCTTAATGAAACTTCTGCTAGATGGCAAAGATACCTATGAAATCGAAATTTCCAACATTCGAAAATATATTTTAAGAAATGGATGTTCATTTACTTCATTTTATTAGGTTCTGATGGGGCAAGTTAGTGTATATCAGATTATTGTACACTTCATTAAATAATATGCATGTAATTAATTTGTTACGTTAGGAAGGGGGGAGTGGTGTACATCCATTTCTAATCGTTTGGGAATATATTGCGAAGGTTGGTCGTACGATTTCGCACATATGTCCGTTATCTAGGGGAAGTTTGTTAAGCGTTCGCGCATATGCACTATGATTCTGTAGAACAGACAAATTCTTGGGTAAAGTAAACTAAACTTTTCCTAATACTTTATTTGGCCAAATTTCATTACTTTAATTATTATCAGTTTATAACATATGGTAGGCCTATGGAAACCTGGGTCTTAAATAAAATACATGCAAACAACTAGCAGTATTTGCAAGGAAAATCTTTAGAAGGATTTCGGAGCAATTGAAACAGAGGACGGATGAAGAGTCAGCTACAACGATGAGATATATGAATTGTATAAGGAATCGGATCTGTAGACACATATAAAATGTCAAAAATTGAGATGGTTAGGGAATGTCCACAAGGAGGGAGACCACAAGGAAAGTGAGAGATGTGTCTTCAACAACAATCCAGACGAAAGAAGATTAAGAGGAAGGAACCCCCCCCCCCAAGAACAAGATGGTGGGCTTGTGTACAAACAGACCTGAAAGGATTTGGAATAAAGAATTGGAGGAGTTGGCGATGGATAGAGAAGGATGTAAGAAGGCCATAGAGGGAGATTAAGGCACCACTAGGGTTGTAACCAAATAAGAAAGAAGAAGAATTTTATGCGTTTCATTAATTCATCGTAGAAGTTATTAGCTGTGTTAATTAGTAGACCAAACGTTTCTTTTTATATTTTTTTTAGAAATTTTACTTTCAGACTGGGACAAGCCTCAAGGGCGAGGGGGTCAAGCGTTTCCGAATACTATTCATGAGGTCCCTGAGTTCGATTCCGGTTTCGACCATAGAAATGTTTCCTTCTTCTTCTTCACTTTACGGCTAGGCAAAACTTGCCTGTTCCGCATCACAGTTGTTTCTGTCCATCTTTTCACTGGTCTTCCTACATTCCTTGAACCTCTTGGCTTAGCTTGTAGTTGAATGCTGCTCTTGGTAATCTTTTACATCCATTCTTTCCACATGTGTAAACCATTTCTCTCTATATTCTCTGATTTTCTCATTCAATTTAACTCTGTTCTTATATCTTCATTTTTATCCGATCCAATCTTGTGCAGCCTTTTGTTCTTCTAAGAAAGTTCATTTCTGCGCTTTGTATTCTACTTTGTAGTTTGTTTGGTCATTGCCCAAGTTTCGCTCCCATAAAGTAAGCAGGAACTTGCCAATGTTTTATAAAAACTTCAATCTAGTATATTTTCCTTTTAATCAGGAATTTAGGTTAAGTATGGGTTAAGGTTTTTTCTGGCGCTTCATTGTCAATCCCCCTCATACCGTCGGGGTAACTTAATTCCGCCTTCCAGGTGCCCCAGCCTAAGAAATGGATTACAATTCCGCCAACGCCAGGGGAGAAAGCCAGAAATGTCATAAAATACAACCTCGGTGGCATTAGACATGGACATCTATTATCTGTAGCAAACAGTTTTGAATGATACATTTGCACCCTTCTTATGAGAGGGATCTAAATATCAGATTTGTATTGTCAGCATGAGGTACAAAATCCATTTTCTCTCAAGTTTTTAAGTGTATTTTCGTCCTTTATAATTAATAGGTGTCCTGAAAACTGTGAAAAGAAAAATTAAATACAGCCTGCTTTAAATGTCACTCCAGCTCTCGGAGCTTCATTCTCTCCATGGCTCGGGAGATCTCTAAAGCCCTCGGCCTGCCAGGCAGCTGCTGACCTTATTTCCAGATATGTTAATCGCAGAGATGGATGATCATCTAAAAAGTATAAGGATGATATGTTGTCAACACTGTCGGGTCCCCGCAGCCGTTAGAGCTGGTT
This sequence comes from Diploptera punctata, assembly GCA_030220185.1. Classification (NCBI taxonomy): domain Eukaryota; kingdom Metazoa; phylum Arthropoda; class Insecta; order Blattodea; family Blaberidae; genus Diploptera; species Diploptera punctata. Next base: position 13,721 of record JASPKZ010005001.1, read on the forward strand.
TTGTCAACCTGGAAACCGCTAATTATTATAACCACCGAAAATTCTTCACGATTCCTGGGTGGGCACCTGTCCCATACTGGCCAAAAATTCTGATTAAAAGCAAATAATAAAAACTTTGAATAAATATGTGGGAATTTACTATTTATTAGAATCACCGCCGGTGCGGCGCGTGGTCTCGACGTTTTGGGGGTAGCGTGCTGCCTTTTTACGCAGCGGGCCCGGGTTCAATTTCCGGCGGGACAAGTTTCTGGGTGAGGGTGTTTTTTTGCGGGGGTTTTTCCTCGGCTATAAGATAAATGTCAGGAAACTTTAAGGCCCAAACTGGTCTCCGAACACCATCTGGCCACCAATATCTAATTAGCTTAAGTTTAGTTTAAGGCCTCTCCTGGCGCATCATTAATTCGCACATCATCGGTGCAGCGTAACCCTGCCTTACAGGCTCTCCAACCTCAGAAGTGGGTTACCAGTACGCCATGCCAGGAGAGATTACCAGAAATGACGAAATGACAACCTGGGGCATTTGGAAAAAAATAAAATAAAATGGAATCTTGGGAAATCAAATTGCAGATATGAATTTATCCTTTATACAATCCAAATAATAAACAAAATTCCATCTACCAAAATTTAATATCCAAGCAATAACCATCAATAAAGCTACAGTAATTTGAAAGGAAACGTTACAACTAGGTTATATATGAATTGTTAGGTAATTTTGTGGTGATGACCGCTCTGGGTTAGGGGACTTCACACATAATGTAAAAGCAGGAAGGTGTAATTGCCAGACATAACAGGTGTGAAAATGGGGGCGGCGCCTCTCAGTCGAGTCGCTAAGCCAAGGCAGCTCTTGCAGGGTCATACCACAACATTCAATTCACAATCTCGCCATATCGTTACTCTAAATTCAAAATCTCATAATCCAGTACTTTACATAGGAAAATGCAGACTGATTATTTTGAAAGAAAATATTCTAATTTTTAGTCACTAAATTAATGAGCCTAATATTAGCATTGCAGAGTTTTAAAAAATGTCCGCGCATTAGCCGAGAGATTTAATGTACTATTGCGTTGGTGCGGAGCTATGGGACTTGCGCTGGTTCGAGTCTCCTCCCCCGGGGGAAAGAAATTTTATTATGGAATTTCAGCCGAAATGGGACCGGTGCCCAACCAGCATCATTGAGGAATTAGGTACGCAGCTCCAGGTTGAGAAAACCCACCTAAAACGGGTGGATGTCTTGACATGCTGACAACAACGTCACCCCTATTCTAGCTCGAAGATGATTCGCCTCTGTGATTAATATGAGACCAGGAGCTGACTGGTAGGCCAAGGCTCTCCCTCTCTAGGATTGACGCAGCAATGTGCCATGCCACAATGCAGCGGAAGCAGCAGTAGTAGGGATAGAGTTTTAAAATAAAGGCAGTAGGACCCGAGGTTTGTAAATTTAGAATTACTGAAATGTGCATCGAACCCATTTATTCTTTTATTTTTGTATATTTTAAAATAATTACTGAGTTAAACCGGTTTTATACCTGGTGATTGAAAATATGAATGAACTAAATCACCGTTAGTTCGTGGCCATCGGCCCGCGGTGGACTTAGTGATTATGCTCCCTTGCCTTTGGTCCGGGAGGGTCGGTGGTTTCAAACCCGGCCGGGGTCGATGGATGTTTTTTTAGGATGGAAAAAATTCCAAGGAGCCAATCAGCAGTGGTTCCCGGTCTGAAGATTGTCAGGCCTCGTAAAAGATCCTTAAGCCTGATATGAAAGGCCTATAAGCAAATAATTTACCGAATTTTCCCGTCATGGGTACTACCTTGGTTTCCTAGATGTCAGTTATGAGGCGGAACACTGACCACGGGCCACTCAAGAGTGACATCTATACGAAAACAAGTGTAACTAAATCAGTACGGTTCAAATTCTTTCCTGTAGGGGAGAGAGCGCCTAAATCTCTGTTAAGGGAAACAGGGGTTACAAAATTACAAGATACAAGAAGAAAAGGGTCATGGGCCGCGCGGACATAAGGTCTCCATACATCCCTTATCCTGGGATAATGTTTTCCAAAAGTTGCATGTCATAATCTACTTCCCTCAAATAATGGTTAATGTTATTGTACCACTTCAGTCTTGGTGTTCCAACTGGGGCGTTTTCCTCTGGTTTTCCTACAAGAAGTTTCCATGCATGCCTTCCATTCCCCATTCGTGCTACATGTCCAGGCCATGTCTACGAGACTTAACTTATGTATCTGGCTTCCTATATAAAGACCATGTAGTTCACTGATATGTAATTTTCTCCATTCACCTGTCTTTCATCTCTCTCTGGTTCAAACATTTTGCTAAGAACTTTATTCTCAAATAGTCGTAATCTCCTTTCCTCCCTTAAAGTAAGAGTCCATGTTTTGAATCTATATAATACAACTGGTAGAATAAAAGTTTTATTTATTTTTTGTTTAGTTTGTTTTTGGAAGGAGTTGGGACGACAAGAGTCCCTGTAATGCATAATAGCATGCATTTCCAGAACTTGAGCCCATGTTTAAATTCCTTCTGCATCTCATTCCTATTTGTGATTATTGTTCCCAGGTATTTAATATTCCCAATTTAAAAAAATAGAAATAAATGCTCAAACTACAGAGGAATAATCTTATTAAACTCTTACCACAAAATATGTGCAAAAATTATGTCTAATAGAACAAATAAGAAAGCGAAAACAGTATTAAATAAAAAAAAAACTAAATGGTTTCAGAAAAGGCCGATCACATTAGGTTGTATTATCATAATTCAGTTAATAGACAAAGAAAATAATGTAACGTACCCACTTACATAACACACTCCCACCCTATTCTTACTTGTTATTATTACTCATTGCCTCTAAAGTCTAAACCCTACTGACATTACAGAGTTCAGTTGTGGATTGCACGCCGAGTTGTTTCGGTTGTTTTGCTTGTGACGATTAAAGCACTGTGTGGTATTGTGATTTCCATAATAATGAATATCCCTCAAAAACAAAAACGCAAATTGACTCGGTCGGTATAGAAAGAATTAATAAACAAGTCGTACAATTTTATATAAAAAAAGAGAAACATCAGAAGAAACAATCCTGTAAAGAAGTACATTTTAAAGGCAACAAGAAAAATGGGTAAGTCTAAAAAACAGTAAAAATATTTGGGTAGCTACAATAAGTAGCGGCTCCAGGTTGAGAAAACCAGCTATAAACGGCTGGGGGATTCGACATGCTGACCACATGTCACCCCTACACTGGCTGATTATCATCTATCTCTGTGGTTGACACATGTGGATGTGAGACCAGCAGCCGGCTGATAGGCTAAGGGCCTTGTAGGCCTGTCGCGCCAGGAGTTTTGTTATTAAAGTGGTATAAAGCACACTATCCATTAAGAATATTTTTAAAATGGAAAAATTTAACTTATCTGTTTCCCCCCCCCCCCGGGATGAGTAATTTTAGCGTTTACTTGTTTGTTAGCTGGTTATTGTGATAAGTTTAGCTACACTATCCAAGCAACGATTAATGCTTTTTTTTTTTTTTTGCGCGATAGTGCGTTTTGTCCGTGCTTACTAGCAATGACGACCATTATTGAAAGTTCAACTTCCGACATTTCACGTTGCCAACCTAAATAACTATACTGTAATATTACATTTACACCACCACGTGCGGAAAGTAAAACCACTGCCCTCTATTGTATACTACGTACAATATATATACAGAAAATATCCAAAAGGTAGTGTTATATACATTATGCGAAATCACTGCATTTTAAATGAACTAAACTTTATTTGAAACGATATAAAACAATAAAATACGTACTTCGGCGGCCATGTTATCAATAATTGTTCTTAAGACCTCCTGTTTCTTTCAACTAATAAACATTGCCCACAACTGTTAACGTTAGTCAATTGTTTGTAATGAGTTCCATATTTGTGTTCACACAAATATTTCCAACGAAGATATTATTATTTTACTATTATTTATTATTTTGAAAACACCATCGCGCAAAAAATAATGTACGACGCACGTTTTGTGGAAGTTGTTTTACAGAATCTCGGAAATTAAAAACCTCGCTATCACTTCAGTTTTTAAACATTTTTCCTCGATTCTGTAAAAAAAAACACTTCCCAACCTCGCAACGTAATATACTATTACATTATATTTATTTAATGCAGAGGCATAGTTATAAATACCATAGGCCTTATAATGACAAAACAACAAAAATAAAAATAAAATATGTAGAAGAAAAAACAAATATAATACAATGTCAAGGATATTTATAATCTATTTATGGGGAATGAAAGAGGGGGCACATTTTACATGATAAATATGGCGATTTTGTTTCAACTTCTCGCTTCATTTTAAGGCATTTCTTACATCTTTTAAGGAAAGAAATCAACATAGGCTACATATTTCTCTCAACAATGAATTCTGTTTTTCAGTTTATTTGAATTTATGTAGTATAGGTGGCATGATGGCATAGAATCACCCATTTTTACACGCTTTATATTAGCTTGACCTGTATCTTATCTATTTAACGGAATCTTTCAACACGATTTTCACCCACTTAAAAACATTGGATCGACTTGAAACTTTGTATACGCGTAAAGGACCAATGAAAATACAATAATTTCATAAACTTTTTTTTAAGATCCTGGCCATATCATCAGGACATCAAAAAAAAAATACCGGTATAATAGGTTGCGGACATATCGACTTCTTGGTCTACCGTTGTGCTAGCTCAGTTGGTAGAGTGGTGGACTGTAGTGGTATAAAATTTCAGTAATCCATAGGTCGCTGGTTCAAATCCGGCTCGGAGAATTTTTTTTGAAGAGTAGGCCTATTACTTTTAGCTCATACTACAATAGTATCGAATTTAAAGATATTTACATTTTTAGAAAACCTAAGTAAGAAATAAAAAATAAATAATAAGTTTTAAAAAACTAAAACAACACGCTTTATTAGAAAACCGAACTAAAAAATGAAAATATTTTTTAATTTCCAACACGCTTGGGATAAAATTAAAGTGGTCAAACAAAAAATCATCTCCAACACATCTAGAATAAAACTAGAGTTATCTACAAAAAAATGATTTTACCATCAAAAGCGTGTGTAGTGCTCTATATCAATTAATATATTTGATAATAAACAGATATTAGTAAAAGTAAAGTCTCTAAGAAGAAAACGTAAAACCACCCCACGCTTCTGATGGTATTTTTTTAGGTAACTCTAATTTTATTCTAGATGTGTTGGAGATGAATTTTTATTGACCACTTTAATTTTATCCCAAGCGTGTTGGAAATTAAAATTATTTTTCGTTTTTTAGATCGGATTTCTAATAAAGCGTGTTGTTTTAGTTTTTTAAAACTATTATTTATTTCTTTCAAATGGAGAGGTGTGATAGTAAATTTAATTGCATCAAAAATAGAAACGAAACAATTCAAGTGGAATTATTAAATAACGCCGAGAATAAACTATTTCGTTATTTTTATCAACATGTGAATTTCAGTTGTGTTGTGAGATAAATAATCTATCTATCTATCTTCGGGTTTTTACAGCTGCTGCCGTCTTCCCGTGCCAAACCTCCAAAGCCTACGGTCTTGGGCATCTTCGATACTTAAGCCCTCTAGCTTGCATTACTGTCTTCATGTTTTCCTTATAGCAAATAAAATAGTAAAATTAATGGAATACTCACCTTGAAAGGGCCGTTTTCCTCCTCAACTTAATAGTATTTATTCACTGGGCATTATCGATACCCGTAGGTTCCATGGCCGCGCGGACACTAAGATCTCCATACATCCCGATCCTGAAGCTAATGCTTTCAAAATCATTCCCTGTTAATTCTACTCTCCTCAAATCATAGTTAATGTTGTTCTCCCACCTAATTCTGGTTCTACCAACTGGGCGTTTTCCTACAAGAAGTTTCCATGCACGTCTTTCATTCCCCATACCGTGCAACATTGTCCAGGCCCATCGACAGTCTACGAGACTTAACTGTTCTAGTTATACGTGATTCAGATAAACGAACAGTAGAGTTCACTGTTATGTAGTCTTATCCATTCAACTGTCTCTTCATCTCTCTTTGGTCCAAAAAATTTTCTAAGAACTTTATTCTCAAATAATAGTAATCTCATTTACTCCCTTAAAAGTAAGAGGCCATGTTTCGCACCCATTAATATAATATTATATTTTAATTTGGAATAATACCTCAACGAAACAACATCATGTATCTAATAAAAATAAAATAATAGCAGAGCATTTACTGCACCTGCATGTATCGCACCACTTCAAAAGAAATGTATCAGATTTTATTACAATTTTTGGGGAGTATTTATTATTCCGGCGAAATGTTGAATAAAACCAACTTTGCTAGAAGTACTGTACTATCGAAGTGAAGATAACACACCATTTAACAGTTGTGATATTACATGAGAAAGTTTTTATAAGAGTATCGCCAGTTTACAAAATCACCAGTTTCATATTCGAGATATCAGTGACCAAGTAAACTTTGTATCAGTTTACTTTTACTTCGTGACAGTGGCGGCTCGTGGCTTTGAAGTTAGGTAAAGAGCTATTCTCTGTCCAACGTAAGAAGCACACTTTGACATTTAACTTCCGAATGTATATACTCCGCGCAGCCGTGTAAGAGTGCAGGCGAACTGTCAGCTGTTTGTTAACAAGCCGATAAATTAATGCACTATATTGTTCAACTACAGTGCCAGGATTATACTCCTTAAACATACAAAATATATTTAACACCGTTTTGCACACTCTTTAACAATTTCCCCTTGTGCTTCTATAATTTTGATCACATATTTTAATCGCCGAGTTAACATAAACTACCCCGACAGCCGCCATATTTGTAACTGACATTCAACTTCCTCCCCTCAAGAATCGTTCGGCTTAAAACAAATGCGAATTCTTAGTTAATCACCGACCTTCGAAGAAATATATAGATATATACTGTATTCTGATCAACTATAGTTGACATAAATAGCTTTAAATACGTAATTATATTAATCGAGTATATGATCTATTTTTTCGCTTCGCTGGACTGTACTTTGGTCATAAACGAATCGCAATGCCTGCAAGTCATGTGCTTCGTGGATTACCCGCCCATTTATTTTCCTCAAGTGTCTTTCTTAGGCTGGACAGAAAATAGTAAGAAAAATTACTTGTACTCATGCTCACCTTAATTATTATTAAACTCATATATTTCATGTATAATTATAATTATCTGGGATACATGTGTCATATAGAAAAGTGAAGACAATGAAAACAAAATAAATAAATTTAATTGTATGTGTGGTACCATAAAACGAAGTCTCAAAGGAACTAGAAAGGAGACACTTTTAATATTTTATAAAACAATGGCGGGTTCCAACAACTACTATATGGTTCTAACACTGGTTCTTAACCAGAAACAGGAACGAAGAATATAAACGTCAGAAATGAGGTTTCTGAGGAGTGTGGCTGGATATACAATAACAGATCGAAAACGAAATAAAAATATACCAAGTGAACTAAATATATTCAAATATTAGAAGAATAGCATAATACAGAGATGAATGGATCATCAATAGAATGGATAACAATTGAATTCCGAAACAGATTCTTCATTACAAACCACTAGGACGAAGAGATGTTGGAAGACTCAGTAAAAGATGGACAGACATCCCAATTCTAGCATGAGATCGAAACAGGCCTTAAGGTCTATCCTTGATTCTGATGATGATAATTTTTTGTATATCAAATCAATCATTTGACATTCAACTTCCCCTCAAACTTGTCTGTGAAATCTTCATGGATTGTTAACTATACAGTAGAAGTTCTCCTCTATTCTAAAAGTTGAATTTATTGCTAAAAAGCAAGGTCAACGAACAATTTCCTATAGAGTTTGAGAGGAGCTCATCCTTGGAATTACTTAAACCATGAACCGTTTGAAACTAAGATGAACCGTTTTACCTGAACGTTTAAATTATTTTCTACCACATATTTGTAGAGATTCAGTAGGACGTCCACAAATTAAAACGTCCTTTTTATCTTTATCTTTCCAACGTAAAGAAATGTGTTTCCATAAAACACACACTGTATCATGAACAGGATTCATATTTAAACCACCAGAACAATAGTTGAATACGATAAAATTCCATATACAAATCCATGAAGCAAATAGCTATTTTCTTTTCCCTACTCCCATTTTTGGTATTTTTTTACCTCAGACATGGGCGGGTGACTTCACGGTTTTGCCGAATAGCGAGTTAAACTCCGCTCGCAGAGGTAGGAACAAGCTAGAAACAAAAACTCTTCACTTCATCGTTGGCATAGGTCAGAATGACATCACGTGGCGCGGGCACTCTGTGTCACAACGATGAATCCTGCCTCGTACAACAATAGAGAAGTAGTTTTACCTACTTCTCCCGAATAGCCGCCCTTGCTTCTTGATAATTCTTTCTAAACTTTATCTTATTTTTTTTCATGGCGCGGGAGGCCTAAAAGGATCCTAGTTTACCAACTACCAACTAGCTGCTGACCTCACATCCATAGGTCTACCTGAGAAAAATATTTATTTTCAGTATCCACTGCCCTCTAGATATCAGGGTTTGCCTATTATACTTGGCACTTTTTAAGTCAAACTTGTAAAATTACTTGTTATTGCCCGTTTAAGAAGTAAGCGCAGTTGTTGACGGAGGGCACTGCAGTCGTGTTTATGCAGGAATAGAACACGCGACACTGCTATCTATGAGCGCAGAGGGGAATGGGACGTGGGACGGCTGACAGTGTACACTGCGTTATATGACATCACGTGTAGCAACAAACAGAGCTTCGTAATTCTTCCGCTTGCAGAGATATTTTGAATGACTAATACTGGATACCTGTACCATAACAATTTCCGCCTGTCAAATATTGAAATGTATTCATTGACATTAGTAGTTTTATTAGTCATTCAAAATATCTCTACAGGCGGAAAGAATTACGAAGCTCTGTTTGTTGCTACACGTGATGTCATATAACGCAGTGTACACTGTCAGCGTCCCACGTCCCATTCCCCTCTGCACTCGTAGATAACAGTGTCACGTGTTCTATTCCTGTATAAACACGACTGCGGCGCCCTCCGTCAACAACTGCGCTTACTCCTTAAACGGGTAATAATCTTCATTTGATTTTTTTTATGTTTTCTGCTTTTCTTCTTCATCACCAACATTCACGGATTAAGCTCATGTGGCGTGTTCCGGTCTCATAGACCAACATTCCTATCTCCTTTGGTTTGTAATTAAGTATAATTTTTGGTATGCGTTCATCTTTCATTCTCTGGACTGTTCTTTCCAGTTTTTTTCTAGAATGTTTTATGTATATAAACTTAAAAATATTTAGCTAATTTCTGGCAGTCCCCATACTATTGTATGGTAGTGAGCAGAGACCGGAAGTTTAGGTATTACAAATTATTAAAATAGGCAGAACAAAAAGAGCACTAAACCCTCCATGGTATCTTTACCTTGTCGTGGTGGAGTGGCTTGCGTGCTTAAATGATCCTGAGAGCTATGCCGGCGGTAGCATTGCTGCCGATAGGGTTACCCATGCCGGACTGGTCGAAGGTGATAAGCCAGACGAAAAAAGTACCTTGGTCGAAAGAGTGACGATCTTTCACCGTAAAAATACAACCGTCAAGAAATGCGGACATGGGTTCAACTGGGGTAAAATTTTCCGGAGGTCAAATAGTCCCCCATTCGGTTCTCCGGGCGGGGACTACTTCAGGGAACCCATGCCAAAGGCTCAAACACAGGGACATGTTCCTAGGAACATGGAATGTTAGGACTTTATACAATAGCGGGGCACTAGAGATATTAACGCGGGAACTAGATAAATCGCCCTTGGATATAGTCGCTTTACAGGAAGTTAGGTGGCCAGGAGAAGGTAGTCAGGAATCAGGAAGTTTTGCATTATACTACGGGGGTGCAGAAAGACCTGCATTTGGAACGGGTTTTTTAGTCAGAAGGAGGATCCTATCCGCTATCCGAGATATTAAGTTTGTTAGTGATAGGATATCATACATAATTCTAAAGGGTAAACGACATGATTTTATAATTGTAAATGTACATGCCCCCACAGAAGATAAAGATGACAAGATCAAGGATGAGTTCTATGAAGAATTAGAATGCTTATTTGATAGCCTTTCACGATATCATATGAAAATTGTCTTAGGAGATTTTAATGCAAAAGTGGGGCGGGAAGATATATTCAAACCAACAATAGGCAAATTCAGTCTTCATGAAGATAGTAACGACAACGGGGTTAGATTAGTCACATTTGCCACATCAAAGAATCTCATTGTTAAGAGCACAACATTTCAGCATAAGGATATTCATAAATACACCTGGACGTCCCCAGATGGAGAAACTCGGAACCAGATAGATCATGTATTAGTGGATAAACGCTGGCACAGTAGCATCATTGATGTTAAATCAGTTAGAGGGACAGACTGCAATTCGGATCATCATCTGGTCAGAGTGAAAATCAGACAACGGCTATCGCTTATGAGAGGAACAAACGCTAAAGATGATTCTGTAAAATTTGAATTAAAAAACTTGAAAAATGATGAAATGCGGCAAGAATACCAAATCAAAATTGCTAATAGATTTGAAGTACTGGAATCTTCAGATGACAATGTGGCAAACGAAGAAGAAACTGATATAAATAAAGAATGGGAGGCTATAAGAGATACTATTAAATTGTCAGCATCAGAAAGCATTGGTTGTTTAAAAAAGAGGCAAAACAAGAAATGGTTTGATGAGGAATGTGCCGACATTGTAAAGAAAAGAAAGCTAGCAAAAATGAAATGGTTACACGAGCCAAATGAGGTAAATTTAGAGCAATTGGGTAGTATTAGACGGGAAACCACCAAGTTACTAAAGAGTAAAAAGAGGGAATATTTGAGAGAGAAGATTAATGATCTTGAAATGAATGCAAAAAATAGGAACATTAGAGAATTATATCAGGGAATTAGTATAGAGAAGAAAGGGTTTCAGGCTAGAACAAACATAATTCGGAATGAAAATGGGGATATGATTGCAGATTCCAGGAGTATATTAAATAGATGGAAAAGTTACTTTAATCAGCTATTAAATGTACATACAGAACAGGACATTGAGGAGGATAATTTACAGACAGCAGAAATGCTAGTCGCAGAGCCAAGTGCATTAGAGGTTGAAATGGCGATTGAAAAATTGAAGATGTATAAAGCATCAGGTTCAGATGAGATCCCAGCAGAACTGATAAAATCAGGGGGAGAAAAATTGATGGACAAGATACGCTGGTTGCTTAGTATGATTTGGGAAAAAGAAGCTCTTCCAGATGAATGGAAGGAATCAATTATCGTACCAATTTATAAGAAAGGAGATAAAACTGATTGCAACAACTACAGGGGCATCTCATTACTTTCAACTTCGTACAAAATTCTAACAAATATATTAGTAAGCAGACTTACTCCCTATATTGATGACATTCTAGGAGATCATCAATGTGCATTTAGAAGAAACAGGTCTACAACAGATCAGATTTTTAGTATAAGACAGATTTTAGAAAAGAAATGGGAATATAATGGTACTGTACATCAACTATATGTAGACTTCAAAAAAGCATATGATTCAATTAAGAGGGAGAAGTTATATAGTATCCTGCTGGAGTTCGGAATTCCTAAAAAGTTAGTTAGACTTATACGAATGTGTCTAAATGGCACAAAGAGTAGGGTGCGTGTAGGCAAACAGTTTTCAGACACTTTTGAAATCCAGAATGGGTTGAAGCAAGGAGATGCACTATCTCCTCTACTATTTAATTTTGTACTAGAGCATGCCATTAAATCTTTAGAGAATGAGGAAGGCTTACAACTCAATGGTATTAATAAGCTGTTAGTTTATGCTGATGATGTAGTATTGTTGGCCGATAGCGAGGAGATACTAAAGGCCAACACGCACACACTATTGAGTAACACTAAGAAATTAGGACTGGAAGTAAATATCAATAAAACTAAATATATGGTCACACGTAGAAATTCATTATATAATGGAAATGGACAGCTAATGACAAATGAGGGAAATTTTGAGGAAGTGGCTGAATTCAAATACCTAGGAACAATAATCACAAATAGGAATGAGATGCACAAAGAAATTAAACATAGGCTCAATTCTGGAAATGCATGCTATTATGCATTGCAGAGACTTTTGATGTCCCAACTCCTTTCAAAAAACGTTAAACTGAAAATATATAAAACTATTATTCTACCAGTTATATTATATGGGTGCGAAACATGGACTCTTACTTTAAGGGAGGAAAGGAGATTACAAGTATTTGAGAATAAAGTACTTAGGAAAATTTTTGGACCAAAGAGAGATGAACAGACAGGTGAATGGAGAAGACTACATAACAATGAACTACATGGTCTTTATAGGAAGCCAGATATAATAAGAACAGTTAAGTCTCGTAGACTGCGATGGGCAGGACATGTTGCACGTATGGGGAATGAAAGACTTGCATGGAAGCTTCTTGTAGGAAAGCCAGAGGGAAAACGCCCAGTTGGTAGACCAAGAATGAGGTGGGAGAATAACATTAACTATGATTTGAGGGAAGTAGATTATACAGGGAATGATTGGAAAGCATTAGCTCAGGATAGGGATGTATGGAGAGCTTATGTCCGTGCGGCCATGAACCTATGGGTTCGATAGTGCCAGTGAGTAAGTAAGTAAGTAAGTAAAATTAAATAGGTTAACTTAGGGGTTAGTTTATGCATAATGACATATTTTCTGTTGTAAATCCATTTTCCTGAATTACTGCATTTGTTACTAGACTATAAAAACGACAAATACGTTCATCAGGGTGGGGGTTACGCCCTGCCAGAACGCTGATGCGCTCACACGAACAGTTGCCTTACTGACAAAAAGACGAGAAAATACAAACCAGTTCAGTGCTGTGCTTTTCAAAATGCATATCCTGTAGTAGAAATGTACTGGTGACGTAAAATGCATTGTACCCACTGATCAGACTTACATATATTTATGTATGTAATTAAGGGATCGAAAATGTTAGGGCCACATTAAAGAGAGGCGCACTCACACTGAGTATCTAGACGGCCGGGTCTGATGTACAAGATGTTTTACTGTCTTATGTAATTCAAATTATAAGTAAACAAACTTTCAAGAAAGATAACATAAGTTAAAACAATCTCAATAATTTTAATTATTCTTATCAGTTGATGTAATGATAAATTGTGATATTATAGCATTATTTGTAAGTATTTATAAATAGCTGCCTAAAGAAAATATTAAGAACTAGCTAATACCCGGCGTGCGCTGCTACTCCTAAATAAATGTTAATTTGTTTTTACCACCAGCCTTCAGCTGCTATGTTTGCCCGGGAATCAGCTTATCCCGATTTAAAAATGGTTATTGTGAGTTATCCGTAAAAGATATAAAACATATGTTGTCGCGGACTTTTTTGTAGAGTTTTTTGAGATATTCAATTCCGTATACAAAATTTTGTGTATCTCCTGAACATTTTGCAAAAAGCTCCATCAAATCGGATCAACGGTATGGCCGCGCATATAAAAAAAAAAAACAAACAAAAAACAACATACATACAAAACAAACAAACATTTATTTTTATATTAGATAAAAATGGCCAGAAACAACAAGCAAATACAAAATTATGGGGGGGAAAACTGATCAGAAAGTAATTAAAATAGGAAAAAAAAAATAAAGAAAATGGAGCAGAATAGGACATGCATTAAGAAAAGACCATGATTCGACTGAAAGAATTGCATTGGATTGGAAACCCCCAAGGAACACAGGGGGAAAAGGCAGACCGAAAGAGACAATAAAGAGAAACTATCCTTGAGAAATTGCAAAGGAGGGGAAAAACCTGGAGGGAAGTGAAGAAGTTGGCTCAGATTAGGATTCATTGGCGACGCTTTCTGGATGCCCTATGCTCCTAATCTAATATATAAAAATTAATGTTTGTTTGTTTGCTCGTTCGTTCGTTCGTGTTCTGTTCGTATCCTGATGCCGCGGCCATACCGTTGATTCCGATTTTGATGGGTTTTTTTTAATGTTCAGGAGATTCCCAGGATGAACATAAGCTATAAGAGAGTTGTATATTCAACCACTTCATCCCAAAAAATCCTCCTTTGTAGTGAAAAACGTAAAATAAAGTCCCTATTTTGAACGCTTGAATAGCTTAGCCTACGCTGCCTAACAAACCAAAAACAAATACAGCAAATTATTGTACACGGAATTGATATCTCAAAAACTACAAAAAAGTCCGCGACAAGCATATGTTTATCTTTTACGAATAACTCACAATAACCATTTTTGTCTTTGATTGATGCCAAGAAGATCGGGTAAGCTGATTCCCGGGCAACATAGCAGCTCAAGGCTGGTGGTAGAAACACATTACCATTTAATAGGAGTAGCAGCGCCACGCCGGGTATTAGCTAGTAAAGAGATAAAGGAGATGATGGTAATAAGGGTGGGAACTTTTACTCAGCAGATGATAGATCGTGCTTATAAAATAGATAAACAAACGAATTATTATACCGACAAAATTGTCTATTAGGAATCGGACGACATCAGATACATTAAATAACCGATTATATATAGATAGAAGTATGATAATAAAAATAAATGCCTGGAGGGATGCGAACCCGGAACTCTGGAGTCTGTACCACAAGCGTGTTATCCATTACACCATGAGGCGAATCCAATCCAGCACTTATTTTTCCTTATAATGTATTATATTCTCCATTATTACTAGATGTCGCGAGGACTCGGGTCTAAATCACTGCCATCTATAGCTGACTTATAACAAGTAAGCAAGTAAGCAAATTAAAGAGAATATGTTTACTTTATAGCACTGACGCTTTATCGATGTTTTATCCTTTATATATATAGATAATTATATAAATTTTTATTATATATCTTATATATTTATATATAATATATATATTATATATATATATATATGGAGATATATAAATATATAGAAAAATAAAGTTTGAATGGATTCGCCTGGTAGTGTATGGATATCACGCGAGGTAAGACTCAGAGATCCGGGGTCGATCCCTACCGGCATTTTTTTTCTTTATCATACAATATATATATAATAGTCTTATTCTCGTTTTAAGGATTAGACATGTGGTCTTCGAACTCAAAATGCTCCACCCATTCTTTAAATGTCGCCTACATTTCTTGTTAATAATCCGGATTATTGATAAAACAAACTCTTGTCATCCTAGTGTTTGAATTCGTACGACATTGTCTCCTCAATTCAATTAAAAAACTAAAAATAGGAAATCCC
>JASPKZ010005002.1:0-10000 GCA_030220185.1 Diploptera punctata
TATTAGAGCATTTAAGATACCATAGAAAAAATGTGATTTTCTTTTAAAATAAGTTACCTTTTGCGGTATGGGTTACGTAAGGTTAAGATACATTTGAAACACAAGGATCATGAATGCTTAAATGTCAACATTATAAGTTTTCAGACATGGGCCCTATATATGCACCTATCTACCGAGGAAGGAAAATGTAACCATATGTACACCCTTCCACAAAAAAATGTGTCATCTCTTGAACGCACATTTCTTCTAAGTCATACTCGGCACAGCGCTGGGTTCAGACTAGGAAACTAGTCCATAATTGTGCAGTTCCTGAGCTACTGTATTATTGTGGCATGAACTGAAGACTCTTCTACGTTGTCCCAATAGCTGAGCGGTAAAGCACGTGGTCAGTGTTTCTGTTTAATGAAGATAGCAGGTTCGCGTCTTCAATTACGCATTTTTTCGTGATATTTGTATTGAAACGTTTTATGAATTAAATACATTTTATTTCGACATTTTGAATTAATCTATACTTTTTTTAAGTTCATAAATTTTTTATACCATTGAAGTTATAACATTGTTAAATTATATATTTTTACACGGAATCTTTGAACACGATTTTCATCCACTTAAAAACATTGGATCGACTTGAAAGTTTGTATACTTGTAAAGGACCCATGACAATACAATAATTTCAAAGTTTTTTTCTCTAAATCCTGGCCAGAATCATCGAAAATCCAAAAAATTAAAACCTATGTAATAGGTTTCGGACTTATCAACGTTTTAGTCAATCGTTGTAAGAGCTCAGTTAGTAGAGCGGTGGACTGTTAGTGGTATATAATTTCAGCAATAAATAGGTCGCTGGTTCAAATCCGGGTCGGAGTTTTTTTTTAGAAAACTATTAAGCAATTAAATTTTCACGGGATTCCGGTTTTATGACAATCAATTAAACTAAAAATTAAAAAATAAATAATAGTTTAAAAACTGAAACAACACGTTTTTATTAGATAACCAAACTAAAAAATACATAAATAAATAATAGTTTAAAAAACTAAAACAACATGCTTTATTAGAAAACCGAACAAAAAAATAAAAAAATAATTCTAATTTCCAACACTCTTGGGGAAAAACATTAAAGTGGTCAACAAAAAATCATCTCTAACACATCTAGAATAAAACTAGAGTTATCTACAAACAAAAATAATTTTACCGTCAAAAGTGTTGGGTGTTTTTTTTTTATGGTTTTTACGTTTTCTTCTTAGAGACTTTACTTTACCAATATCTGTTTATTATCTAATAGATTCATTGATATAGAGCACCCCATTGATTGATATTAAAATTATTTTTTTTGTAGATAACTCTAGTTTTGTTCTAGATTGTTGGAGATTATTCTTTGTGTTGACCACTTTAATTTTTAACCCAAGCGTTTTGGAAAATAAAATTATTTTTTCGTTTCTTTAGTTCGCGTTTTGTAATAAAGCGTGTTGTTTTAGGTTTGTTTAAAGTAATATTTATTTTTAGCTTGTATACTATCGTCTTCCTCAACTATCTCAAATTTTCGTTGATTTCACTCTAGGCCTTTCGACTGCATGCTTCATCTTCTGGAGTTGTTGTAGTAGCAGTGAATTAACTGTATGTCTAATAGAGGGTTTTGCTTATTAGGCACATTTTCGTTGAGAATGTTTGTATTCTTGGCCTTCTTGATAATTTCGATTTCTTGTAAAATGTTTAATTTTGTGTCTGTTGTTTTCTCTGTGTATAATTTACATTGTATTATCGATATTGTAGAACTGTGGCCGCTTTCTGAAATATGTTTAGCGAAATTTGATTTCAATGTTTAAGGAGAAGGCAAATCGAATATGGGCTAAGATGAAAACAGAGATGAACTTTAATTGGCCTGCAGATGCACGAAAAACGAAAGATGGCTTATGGGCACAAATTCAAGACGCCTGGAATGCTCTAGCCGATCGTCCACGTGCCTGTAGAATTTTTTTGCATCAATGTCCCGCAGATTGAGGGCGGCAATAGATGCTGAGGATTCATACACCCGATATTGATTTTGTTTTTTGTTAAAGTTTCATTTTAGAAGATATTATTTTCTTTCTTCATTTAAGTATTAGTAGGGTTTTCATTACGTGTTTTGTGTGTGCATTAAAGTCACAAAACTATAACAAATATAAAATTAAATACATGAAACTATATAAGAGTCGAAATGCTATCCTAACATTCAGTAAAAAAGAAAGTATGACGGGAATCGAACCCGTCAGGTTACGAACGCAGATGTTGTGGTCTTAAAACCTCTCGACCACGGAAACACACGAAGGCAAGCTCTCTCTTTTATGTTACTTGAGTGTGCACTACGTTAACTAGCAAACACCACAGTACAATTACTGAAAACGTGTTAATGTGAATAAGGCTTCTGCGAGTGATCACGAAGTTCCCCGATCGGTTGATAGAATCAAGAGATGACTCTTTTTTTTTTTTTTGTCTAAGGGTGTACTTGGGGAAAATGACCAACTGAATTTAAATCCGAATAGTCATGGCATTGCACAATGATATGACACATGAAACTCTGTTTTAAGCTAAACTACATACGTATCTCTCTTAGCTCCAACTGAAAATTGTACAATTAAAATTTAAATCTTGTCAGGGTTCGAACCCGCCAACGAACCACGCAGTATCCTATATCACTTGATCTAGCGACACAAACATTCATACACACTTTACAGATACAAATACAGTGTTTGTTGAAATTATTATGCTGATTTACATGTGCAAACAGCCCTTTATAATCCAAAAGTTTAAATTGGTTTTACAAGTCCGGAACATGTTAAAATATAAAGTTAAATTAACGAATAAGTATTTAATATTAAGACTAATATTACTATAAAATTAATAAAAGGTTAAAAACGTGGATCAGAAACGAATCAGAATACTAGAAAAAACAGCAGAGATGAGATTCCTGATAGCGGATATTCACAAACTTGACATCAAAGAAATGAAGACATTTTGTAACAACTACAACAAAAAATAGCATGACCAGGACCGTCAGTGTAAACAAAACCCGTGGTAAGCTCAATGTGACCAGAATGTCCCCCCAAGATGGAATATCGCGAAAGAATCATGAACTACACGCCAAAAAGAACAGACAAAGCAACCCATCTCAATAATATCTGTACGTTTCAGGACACGAGTTCCTTTGCCAAACTTAATTGTCTATGGTCTCTACACAAGTCCTCCAACTCATGTAAGGGGGAATTTGGACTCCACCCTGCGTAAACTAACTAACTCAATTGCACTATCGAACACCGTTAGGTTCATGGCTGCCGCGTACAATAAGCTCTCCATACATCCCTATCCTGAACTAATATTTTCCAATCATTTCCTTTATAATCTACTGCTTCCCTCAAATCACGGCCTAATACTTTCTCCCCCCTTTCGTGGTCTAACCAACGGGGCGTTTTCCTCCCTCCGGTTTTCCTACAAGAAGGCTTCCTTGCAAATATTTAACTTCCCCATTCGTGCCACATGTCCCGGCCATCGCGGTCAACGAGACATAACTGTTCTCATTATATCTGGCTTCCTATAAAAGACCATGTAATTTCACTGTCATGAAGTCTTCTCCATTAACCTGCCTGTTCATCTCTCTTTGGCTCCAAAAATTTTCCTAAAACATCTATTCACATGTATCCGTAATCTCCCCTTCCCACCCTTAAAAGTAAGGAGTTCCATGTTTTGCATCCATTTAAATAACGAATATGACAACAGTTTTATATATTTTCAGTTCAACGTTGTTGAAAGGGAGTTGGGAAAGAGTCCTTGTAAAGCATAATAGCACTCAGTTCCATAATTGAGCCTATGTTTAATTCTCTTGTGCATCTCATTCCCTATTTGTGATTAATGTTCCTAGGTATTTGAATTCAGGCCACGTCACTCAAAAAATTTCTCTTCCATCACGTCATTCAGCTGTCCATTATTTCCATTATAAATGTATTTCTATGTATGAAGCAGATATTTACTTTTATTGATGTTTGATTTCCATCCCAATTGCATAGTTGATTACTTCAATACTGTGTGCATGTTGGTTTTATTATCTCCTGACTATCGCCCAATAGTACTACATCATCAGCAATAACTAAAAGCTTATTAAATTACCATTGAGTTGTAGGCCTTCTTCATCCTCTAAAGAGTTGATGGCATGCTCTAGTACAAAATTAAATAGTAGAGGAAATAGTACATCTCAATGCTCAAACCTATTGTATATTTGAAAAGTATCCGAAAACTGTTTTGCCTACACGCACACCTACTCTTTGTGTCATTTAGACACATTCTGTTAAGTCTAACTAACTTTTTAAGGAATTCCGAACTCCAGCAGGATATTATACAACTTCTCCCTCTTAAACTCGTCCTGGTAAATATACATATCTCTATATATTATCAGCGGTCTAGCGCCGCAATTTCTGTTTTTTCTGTTATAATTTAATTGACAAAACAAACATGCAATATATATATATATATATATAATATATATATTATATATAATGCATAAACCAGCAAAACACTAAAATACTTGACCTGTTAAATGTCATTAAAGATTTATGCAATTCTTCATTGGAGATGGCCGTAATATGTTTCGATTTTAAGGCAAAGAACCGAACACTCGAATCCAAAAATAATAGAAAGACACTATTATTCAGAAAAAAACACCGATAAGTACACTTAACCACGTGGTATCATGTGCCAACTACGCGCTACTACTGGCATATAGCAATTTGAAAGTATGCATACGTTTAAATGTTCAGATATCATAAGTAAGCGTTTTAAAACTCACGATCCATATCAACACAAAATATTAAGCATGAGAAAGATGATACAGTAATCAGTATATGCGTGTGTTTTATTTATTTATAATTTACCAATAAGTTCACTTAGCAATTACTATTGGATTACTACTGCTCTATTGACGAGTCTGACTGCTCCTAACGGTCCAAAGAAAGAGTACTCTGATTTCACTGCGGAACTCTGGGAAAGTTAGAGTAGCTGTGCATAATGGCTAGAGGCAGAATTTTTATTAGTACTACTACCCTATGTAATATGCACTAAAAATCATGTAACATAAATTTGAAAATATGTAACCTAATATGTGACATAATATGTACCTAATATGTGATATCGAAATTACAAATAAACGTTAAAAATGTATATTAAGTACTTTTATTTAAAAAAATAATAATTTACACAAATTGCATCTTATAATAATTATATCATATTAGGGTGAAATGCAAAATTTGATCATGGCACGAAACACAGGAAGTCGCAATATAATTGTTTTCATATTTCGATTGCTGAGATTTTGTAGGCGATCATAAAGTGTGTTGTATACCGAAACATCAATCGGCATGGGCGTGAAAGCGCAAATTGACACATGAAAAGTATAGTTATACCCGTGTAGTGTACATTGTGAAGCCGAAAAATGTCACACATTCCCTCTTCTACGACAAATGTCGCTTATAAATATATAACTTAAAACTGTTTATATTATAATTTCCATTGCCCACAATGCATTTAAGTAAGACATTTAAGAGATAGCATAGAAAAAATGTGAATATCTTTCAAATAAGTTACATTTTACAATAAACGTACCGATAAGTTAAGATACATTTGAAAACACGGTGATCATGGATACTTAAATGTCAAAATTGTGTAAGTTTTCAAGGCCAGCGCCCTAACATACTTAAATATTGAGGGAAACGTGACAATATGTATCTGGGGAAAATGTATTATTGAATTGCAAATTCAGACAATAATATGACACCATGAAATTCCGTTTTTTCACCTAAATTAATACATATCCCTCTTAGCTCCCAACTAAAAATGTGACTTATAAAAATTTAAATCTTGTCAGAGTTCGGAGACCCGCCACATCAACAAGCAGCATAGATCTATCACCTGGGCTAAGCGACACAAACATGCATACACACTATAACAGATACACTACATGTGTTTTGTTGAAATTACGCTGATTTACATGTGCAACAACACCCTTTAACCAAAGCTTAAATTGGTTACAAGTCTGAAGAACATGTTAAAATTATAGTTTAAATTAACAAATATAATTATTTATATTAAGCTAATATTATTTTTAAATTATTATGAGGGTTTTAAACATGGATCCATGACAGATCAGAATACTGGGAAGCAGCAGAGATGGAGTATTCCTGTAGCGGAACTTGACAATCAAAGAAACGAAGACATCTGTAATAACTACAAATACAAAACATGGCCACGCACCGTCAGTGTAAACAAAACCTTGGTAAGATCATGTGAACCAAATGTCTTCAGATGGAAATATCGCAAAAAGATCCTGGACTTACACAGCCAAAAAGAAACAAGCAATATCTCCAGACCTAAGAAAGCGTTGGCGATAACAAATCAACCGAATGAGGATGTGAAACAGACTCATCACCCCTAAGCCGGACACAAATTTCATGATTATTATTTAGAAACACTTTGTCTATTAGTAAGTAGTGTAGTAGTATGCTTTACTACTGTATGACAAAATGTATCATTGTAAATATAGAATTTTTGTTTATGGAGTGAATCATGGAGACCTGTTTACCTACGTAAATATCATCATCATCATCATAGTAACATTCACGAATTTAGGCCATTTGTTGACCTGTTTCGGCCCCTCAAGGAGAAACACCATCCAGAAGTCTTTTGAGTGGACGTCCTAGTCTTCTTCTTCCTGCAGGTTGATATCTTAACATTAGTTTGGGTATGTCTGTGATCTTTCCATTCGATGAACATGTGTTGTATCCATCTTGACTTATAATCAGAAATTTTTGTTTTCTAAAGATTCCATGTGGTATTCTTCTAAGATGTCTTCATTTTTTTTGTGATCTAGTAGTGTGTATCCTGCAGTCCCTCCGAAATATATCTCATTTCAGCAGCAATCTAAAGTCTCTGTATATCCTTCATGTTTCCAACGTCCATACTTTGCTACCATAACAAAAAGAGTTGGAAGAGACAGTGTTTTATACACTTTCAGTCTTGAATGCTTTTGGACTAACTGTGGCTTGAAGATAGAATTTATTAACCCTAAAATTCTTAAAAATTTAGATATTTTTGCATTACATCCTTTTCTTCTTCATAATATATATATTGCATCCTAGATATGTAAAATTATTCACCTGCTCCAAAATTTTATTGTCCAGTACAAATTTTTACTTCTGACAGGATCTACACCTTGAAATGCCATAATTTTTGCTTTTTTTGTAGATATCTTTTAATCCATCATTCTTACTGTAATTTTGTTAAGTTCATACAGACCTTTCTCCTAGATTGATCCTTCGGAATTTGCTATTAATATTTGTGGTCATCTGCAAACAATAGGGTGTTTTAATTTTCTATTTTCTGATATTCTTCTTATTCCAAATTTATATGTTTTGTTCCTCCAGCAACATATTACTTAATCATTGATATAAATTGCAAAAGAGTGTTGGGGATAGGGGGCAGCCTTGTCTCCACACCACGATTATAATTCCTTCTTCAGAAAATCTGTCTCAACACCGTAAATTTTATTTCTTAAAAAACTTTACTTTTAAAGTCAATTTATATTAATTCCCATCAAGAGTGTAGTAATGTAAACCATCTTTTATGCTAATCGGGTATGCTTAATTTTATTTCATTTTTTTAACTGCGTCCTATGTGTTACAAATATTTACTATCAATTTTAAATATAAACCGTAGAAATAGACTTCTTGGAAGATTGGATCGGGTATAAGAATCAAGATAACATAACAACAAGTTAAATATATATCCATTGAATGAAAAAAATCAAAGAATGTAGAGTAAATGGGTTTAGATGTGTAGAAAGAATGAACGTAACAAGAATTACTAAAAGCAGAATTTAACTAAAAGCCAAGAGGATCAAGGAATGTAGGAAGCCCAGTGAAAAGACGGACAGAACAACTGTGAGACGGAGCAGGCAATTTGTCTAGTCCATGAAGTGAATAAGAAAAAGAAGAAGATCAAATTTTAAACATCATACTAGCAATAACACTTATATAATGTATTTAAAATATATTCTAGCAAAGTAGTATTCAGAAAATAAGGTGTGTTGTTTTATTACAGTTGTTCAATAAACGAGGTTTATCTGGTACACATTATTTATTTACCATTTCTAACATTGACGTTCAGAACGGTATTATTAGCCCTATTTTCGTTATAAAGATGGAATGTTAGATTTTTATATACATACATAGTGTTCTGCCAAGAGCAGGTTTTTCACTACAAACTCAGCATTCTCCATTTTTTTTTCCTTTACTGGGTTTCCTTTTTGTATCCGCATACATACCATTTATTTTAATATTGTCCATCATCTGTTGTCTTTTTCTTCCTCTAACTTTCTTTCCGTTGACCATTCCTTCCTAGGGCATCCGTCAGCAAGCAGTTTCTTCTTAGCCAGTGGCAATCTAATTTCTTTTCCTCTTCTTTATGAGTTCCATTATTGTTTCTTCCTTCACCCATTCTGTCTAGCACATTTTATTTATTATTTTGTTTCTCCATTTTGTACGTTCCATCCTTCTCCATATCCACATCTCAAAAGCCTTCCAGTCGCTTTTCCTCAACTCCGTCGTAATGTCCAAGTCTCTGCACCATACAATGCTACACTCCACATAAAACACTTCACTAGCCTCTTCCGTAATTATTTTGCCAAAGGTCCGCAGAAAATGCGTTCTCTTCTTGTTAAATGTTTGCAGCTTTACTAGCTTTTTTATATAAGCAAAGATAAGTTTTCAAGACTTTTTTACAACATATTTTACTTTTATCTTAAAAAGTTATTAATATACAGTAAAACTTGTTCAAAGCGGAATCACGTGGGATCATATTTTTTTCCGTGTTAGATAACTTCTGTATTGCAAAAAAAAAAAATTAACAATCTTAGATTATATGTCCTTTTTATGTACCCTGGATTAATTGTAGTCCGCTGCCGTTGGAAATGAAGTATAATATGTATGAGCGACTTCGACGGTAACGTGCGCGAAAAAACAGTCCCGTTTTTGTCAGCGTTAAAAATGTCTCTTAGGCGCGTATTCCTGAAATTAAAGTATGCAGTTTCGGTTTCCTCCACTAACTAACTATACTTTCGTCCACATTCTTTGATTCCCCGCAAATTTCATTCCACACTACATTGTATCGTCTTTTAAAACTGTCCACAACCAACCTGAAGATGCCTTGAAACCGTTACTCTCTCCCTAAGAGATATAGCAACAAGCTAGAGCTTGACTCTGGAGCATCGGTCCAGAAAATTTTAGATTTTTTCATAGTGGCACTTGTAAAACACCACCTCTGATGATATATTCATGTTTTATTTATTTATTGTTCTTCATTTCGAACTAATTTCCCTTGCATCCATTCGTTCGTTATTTTTTTTTTTCTTTGCGTTTAAAAATCTCACAAACTTGGGTTTTTCCACAATTTAATTTAGTCATTATTTCGCGTAACTGAGAGTTTGTATTTCTTTATCTTCAATACACTTTCACTTTTTCGTTTAACATGACGATGATACATACGATATAGGCCATCTTTATTCCATAAAATTCGGAACGCTCCCTGTGAAAGATACGTAGCTTACACAATCGGTCTTAATGTCTTAAACTAATTTACGATTTTACAGTGCACTGGTTATATTGCAACATACATGTCACTCACACAACGCCAAATATTTGTTCAACGGGCCTGTATTTCTCAAAACTGGTGTGCAGTGGAAGCCGAAAGAAAATTCCAGATGCAGGTTGAAACTCTACTTTCACCAGCACGGGCGGCAGAAATCATCACTTATTGTTAAAATCGCCTAACGAGACTTCAATGAAGCGGAAACTATGTTTATTTCTCTCTCTATCTTACCGCCTCGTAAACATTTTTTTAATGATAATTGTGTAGAAATGTCCTTCCGTTGTCGCAATTGGAACGATTCCGTTTTGTACAAACATAAAATTACTATACCTACATACAT
>JASPKZ010005002.1:15000-35720 GCA_030220185.1 Diploptera punctata
CTAAACAAAATAAATTAGGGATTCTCCTCCATTCTCGTTTGTCATCTGTTTTCATTCCCATTAGTAGATAGTATATACTTTAATTATAGGCCTAAGTACATCGTAATAACATTATAATAGTTAAATACTCATACATTGAGATCAATTAACAGTTTTTTTAGTTTCAAAGTTTACGGGAATTTCGCAGCTGTGTTATCAACGTTTGAGTAAATTATACGCCCGGATAATAATAAAACAATCTCAATTAACACTCATCCGATCGAGAAAGACCTATTGATTACCAGTAATTCATGTGTTACTTGATCATGTGGGGAATTCAAGCGGCTGCAAGGAAATTCCGTTAACAGAATTAAAAATTCGAATTTTTTTATTCTGTAGAAAGAAGCATCTGGAAGAGAGATAAAATCTCTAAAGCGCGCCTTACCTCAGTCGCTAAAGAGTGCAGGTCACTATCCATTCATAATTTCTTTAGTTGTGTGTTTTGATTCATGCTCCCTTTCATGTAATTCAGCTAGATGTCGCGACTTGTACAATCTATCGGCCACTTGGGGAACTAGAAAACATAATATGGGCTCTTATGTTAGAAAACTATTAAATGCGCACTTCTTTTTTCAACTTCGAGTGATAAACTCATTTTTGATTGGAAATTTATAAATTTATCATTCTAATAAATTATTTTTACATGTCTGTTAAACGTCATAAGGTATTTTATACCTTCCTTTTGCTATAAAGCCATTCAAACGCATGTCCTACAATTCATACAAGAGTTTGGGAGTTTATGTGATTGGTCCACTTCATGAGTGACGCACTGAGGGAAAGTGGGAGGGATGAGTTTTTGCCTAAATCCATGGTAGGGCCACCGACGGGGCGATGATAGGTCAATTGCGCGTGGTGCCATGTTTTGACCTCGTTTGGCCGATCGAAAAATTAGGTTGGTGTATGAAGAATAGTGTCATGTGAAAGTTGAGTGTCACTATTATGCAAAATGTATGAAAAAGAAATGCGTAAATACAAGTATCTGTAGCATGATAAATTATTACGTGAAGCGTAGTGTTTTGACAAGTACTCTATTGTTTTGACACTTGAATGACGTAACTAAAATGCATGTGAATATTTAAAAGTACATTACTCTACAATGAGAGTACTTGATCAAAATTTAATAAAAGTTCAACACACCTCAAACTTCCTCCTAAATAACCCACCGGTATTAACAGAATGTAATTTTATCATCTATTTATAATTTGGAATAGAATCAATGGCTTTTCATCTTTAAAATCATTTAAGTTATATAATAGGGACTATATCCAAGATGTAATAAATTTAAATCTTAAATAATGAACAGTAAATTTTTACGTTATGACTAAATTTATAAAAAATGCTTATTATGAAATTACAAGGCTAATATTATTATTGGAATATAATGAATACAGTGTATTCTAACTAATTTTGAATACATTTATTGCAATCCTATTATGCTTTCTCAGCCTATTAGGATATATAAATGCACATTTGTTTTGATTGTGTAGTATATATTTTAACTTATTATTAATTGTTAAGTTAATATTTTTTACCTCACATTATTGAATATAACGTCCTATTAAATTTACATTAATTTGTAAATCACTTTAGGGCTAATATTATCATGATTATGTTTGTATTAGTAAAATCCTATTAACTTCAAAGTCAATGATAAATATAATTCCACTTTATTCAGAGATGACAGTTCATCAGATTCCTGTAAATCGTTCCTACAAATCCACATTACTGAGCAGTAAGAGAGTTATTATTGGTATTATTATTATTAACATAATTATTATTATATTATTATTATTATTATTATTATTAGTATTATACCTATTATTAATATTTATTATTATTATTAGGAGACCTATTATTAAAGATTTATTATTATATTATTATTATTATACCTGTTATTAATATTTAATTATTATTTTTATTATTATTATTATTATTTATTATATATTAAAACTTAGCAATTATTTGTCCAGCAAAATGGAAGAGGCTCGACTACCAAAATCTTTTTTTTGAATGGACACCTGTGGGAAGACGAAGCAAAGGAAGACCTAAAACCTCCTGGATTCCAGGAATATGTTTATAGGCCTATATGAAAAGGAAGAACATCTACAACCAGGAAATTGGATGGACCCATAAAACTGGCTATTAGTAAATCGGACGATTTCAAAGACATTAATCAACCGAGGATCTATCTATCTATCTATCTATCTATCTATCTAATTCATTATTATTATTATTATTATTATTATTATTATTTATTATTATTTAATTGGATAACATTTTGCAAGTCAATTAGTAAACATTAGTAAATAGGTAAATGAAAGATAACTGATCTCCACTACAGGTGTTGAGTAGGTTAGTATGGTAAATAGGAAAATGAAGACGCCTCCCAACTTTCTAGGAAATCGGCCACGAGATATCAGCCGGATTGCCAGTTCTGCGTTGTCAGCCTCCCTTTACCCCAAAACTTAGTCCATATACTCCAATCTAATTAGAGGCCGAGTTCGACCCCCAGCCGCCAGAAGGTTTAGGCCCATTTAAGAATCCGACGCCATCAGGAATTTAACTTATAAAAGTAATATTTTTAAGTATGAAGACATACTAATAAATTTTATTAATACATTTGAAAACAAATTATTAATAAAAGTGTGTACAATTAATCCCATGATATTTTCAATCCTTGTCGTTTTGAAAGAGTTTTGTAGTAAAATAACAGTTAATCCTTAAATTGACAATATATCCTATTGGATACATCAATTGATTCGATTTATGTGATATTTTTAATAAAACATAAAGAAACGAACGAGTAGAAATTACTTAAATGTGTGGTCAAATCACAGAATTTTACCGAATAATAACTTTCATAAGATTCATGATGTGTTCCGTTGAGGTATTATTCAAAAATTAAATATAAAATTGTGGAATATTCCATAATTTTCTATTAATTTCGAATAATAACAGTTATGCCTGATTTCGTTTGCAGTGCGGTCCGCCACATTTAAATAACTGGAACGAGAAATTCGTGTTTTGCTATGGGGAGGGTTAATGGAAATGAAATTGCAGAAGTAAGCAAACGTATTGATTAAATTTTAAGAAGTCGTAAACAGTTAAGGCGAAATATTATCATTACATTGTAATTGGGCTCTATAGGTTCTAAAAACGTTTTTAAATATATTTACACAATTCGTGATTAAATTAATACTGTAGTTCTGGGTAAATAATACCAAGAACAATCAAAAACGTTTCCTACTTCGAAATTTCTTAATGTATAAAAATTGTTCAATAAAGGATACTGCTGTTCTGCAAATCTACAACCTACTGCAATGTAAATTTTAACCCCTTATTGCATATAAAGCCTGGCTATAAATAGCACAAAAAAACTTTGGGACTATTTTATTTAATGACTGAGTTGTAATCTTCCTTAGAATGTACAATTGATTAGGAAATGTGGAATTAAGTGGCCCATGGCCACAGGGTCACGACCGTTCGGGATACGATTTGAAACTCTGTAACCTATTTACTTTTTAACTACGCAAGAGCAAGGAGGGCCAACCCGAATGGAGTGGTCAGCTCAGAGGAAAACATGAAACATTGAAGACTAGACATATAATTCACTCATAGCCTAAGTTTCATTCATACTAAATAAGACAAATGTTTTATGGATATGATTACTGATGGCCAGATGATGTTCGGGACCATTTTGATCTTGAAATTCGCTAACACTTGTCTTTACAGGCAAGGAAATACCTTAAAAAAACCTTGCCCAGGAAGTTTATCCTGGCGCGGGGTTCAAACCCCCATAGTAACTCGGCCCGAGGGCAGACCCTACTCACTGCAATCATAGTCCTTTTTCATGTTATGCTTTGCAGCTTTACTATGGAATTATAGGTGTGGTAGCTTTCCCCGTTGTTTTCCACACCGGGTGTAGGATGATGATGATGGCCGGATTATTTTCGAGGACCGTTTGGCCCTAAGCTTCCTGCCATTCTGTCCTTACAGGTGAGGAAAAACCCCGACGACAATCTCACCCAGGATCCTGTCCCGACCGGGACACGAACCCCGTCCGCTTTTGCGTGGACAAGGCAGCACGCTACCTAGAGACCACAGCCGTGAAGTGTGTGTGTGTTTTATCTTAGCAGAAATTGCATTAAAATAGCAAAATTTAGATCAATCATTTTTCTTCTTCAATTGGAACCATAACCCAGCATAAACGTTATTCTGTTCAAAATATCCCTCCGTTTCTGCCCTATTTACTTTAAAACATACTTCATCCTTTTTATTTTCATAATCCCTCAAATTGTCCTGTACATCATCAGTCCACAGCTCTTTGGTATTATACATCGCCTATAGCAGATAAAATTAGCTGTCTTTTTATTCTTTGTTTTATAACTTATTTCGCATGTTACTATTTTAACCTAACTCTATTTAAGACTATACTCTTCCATGTTCGTGCATAAATAAGTTTACTTTCGTATGCAAATTTTGAATATGTGAAATAGCATTATGAAATTATCTGACAATCCATTTTTCGAAATACGGAAACCTTGTAGAAGACCTTGAACTAATTTATTGGCACAATTCAAAATCGAATTCATCATCATCACAACAACAACAACAACATTAACTTGAAAGCCCGGTATGGGACTTGTCCTTCTTTAGAAGTTTGCACCAGTCTTTTCAATTTGTCCTTGTTCCCAATCTATCTATACTATTAATGTACCTCAAACTAGGTCTTCCAATTTTTACTTTAGGAATAGAATTGAGGACATTGAATTAGAGGTAATCATAATTATTAAACATAACAGTATAATACATACTAAATAACTAGGCCTAGGATTTTAGGTTTTATGCCCAATTTTCTGAAGGAACAAATAAAAACCTGATACGAGTACAAGATTCATGAAAAGTTATTCCATCTGGAAGAGTTTAACTATCTATTTTACCCATTGATACCTCTTTTGAGTCCACCACTGTGATATCGGGGTACTTTGCTATCTTGCAGGCCTACGTAGCGGGCCCGGGTTCGATTTCCGGTCGAGAGAAGTTTCCTGGGTGATGGTTTCTTTCGGGGTTTTTCCTTACCTGCAAGAGAAATTTCAGGAAACTTTATGGTCAAAACGCTCCCAAAACATCATCTGGCCTTCATAATCGCCTTTATCATATTCGCCATGTTAATATGAATGTATGTGTGCGTGAATGGTGTGTTTCATTTTAATGTTGTGTTGTCTCGAAGGAGGTCCTGACATTCGAGGAGTCCCTCCATATACTTGTGTGTTCAAAAAAGTATGTGTGTGATCCGTAGTTTAAAATCTGTCACCCACAGGTCGTGCCACTGTAAGGCCCGGGAAGTGCGTGGCTTATAAAAAGCACTTACAAGACGAGAGATTAAACTGCGATAGAGAAATAAAAAAAACATATTTTGTGTTTTTGCGTATAAATCACATTTCCAATTTGAACTGTGCCTAAAAAGTGCATTTTTTTCATTTATGCCAATATTTTAGCATAAAAATGCTATTCTTTTTTTTATTTCGCGTTTTCAGATCAGAAATTTCTTAGGAATTTCATCAGAACATCGAAATAATGTAAAGCATAACAATAATTTTGCTTTATAGTAAATTATAGTTCATTAACTTATATATTTTATTTAGACCTATTTCATAATTCTTATTCTAATTTCCTATTAATGATAATATTATTTGATATTACAACTTTATTAAAAGTTTACAATTTTAAAACCAATTTAGGTCTATAAATAACATTAGGTCTAACATATTAGATTTTTAAATACCATATTAACAGTTTTTTCTCGTAAAACATTGGCTTTAACAAATTATTTCCTTTAAATACGTAGACCTAATTGCTATAGCAGAGATTTCCTATTTACATAAAATGTGCTAATGACAAATGGCTATGCTTTTCTCTCTCCACAAACACGAAGAAATATTTTGGTCATTCTCCTTAAGCTTGCATAATCACAACAATTCATAAACAATTAATATATTTTTGTATGTTTTATTATTAGTATTGTATCATAGATCCCTTTATTTGTACAAATGATACCAAAATGATGAATCCAAAAATATAAATCATTTAGTAACTCTAGCCAATCAAACTTCTCGTCAATGTAACTCAGAGGATATAGTACATAAAGAGGAAGTAGAAAGAAGTAAATAGGCTATATCCTCCTCTCTACCATCTTTAAACATAGCTGATAAATTTAACGTAGGCCTAATTGGAAAATTTACTACTGTTTGGATTCCAAAGCAATGAAAAATAGGGCGTCATGATGTTCTAACTACAAATGTATAGCGCCTATTGAAATTAATTTAATACAAATAAACCAGTATGTTAATCACAAAAATAAAAGAAAAAATATCGTTTTAAAATAACATAATATTGTGTCATTTGAATGAACTTTTTCAAGAATGAATTATTTTCATAATCCTATATTTTCAAATTATTAGTAATATGATTTACATATTTAAAATTTTAAAATTTGGACAGAAAATAAGCCTATAAAATATATCCTTGTACAACTCAGACCATGAAAATGTTCCATGGACCCATTAGGGCTGAGACACATCATTGATCTCAAGTAAAACACATTATTAGGCCAAGTGAAACGAGGGTTAATTGCTGTCTATGATTTTTTTATCAATCAAGTTCTTTTCCACGCTGCTTTATACCCAATATTAAAGCGCGCGCGCACACACACACACACACAGCACAGCACAGGCAAAAATGCATTATGATTACATTATAATCTAATGAAAATACTGTGTTTTTCTTTGGTTTTATATGTACCATTAACACTTATTACCAATTCTCTTCTGACCGAAGATCTCTCCAAATCTTCTGTCCATACATGTGTAGGCCTATATATCCATATACAGAGCGATCTATAACATTCTCTACGGCACTTAACGGCAAGCGGATTCGGTGTCAGTGTTTGTTATTGTCTGTGTAATAACCGGCAGCACTCGCACGCTAAGTCAGTACTGAAGACAGGGAAAAAGATAGAAGGGACAGACGGAGTAAAAGAAAGATTGTCTGTAGCGTGCGACTGCAGCGGACCCATCGACCGGGACGACAAGCGCTCTTGCCAGGCTGAGAATGTCATACAGTGCTCCGTAGATGTCTAACGTTACAGATTGAGGGACACTGTGAAATGATCCTTCATTTAAACTTGTTGGTATTAGAATCAAATATTGTTATACCACAACAAATAAAATAATTTATTTAATCAACAAATAAAAAAGAAAAATATAGAACATTAAATAAATTAAATTCTGCAAAAATGGATTTTTGGACACGTTCATTTGGAATTTCTAGAAGAGATAAAATAAGAAACAGTATATTAAATAAAAGATGAATGTTCAAATTTCAATTGTGGATTTCATAAAAAGCAATAAATTGGTATGGTCATGTAAAAATAATGACAGAAGACAGATTTGCAAGAATAATACTAGAATGGGTACCATTTGGTAGAAGAAGAAGACAATGGCCAAAAATAACATGGATTGATGGTGTTTTGAGCAATATGAGGAAAAAAATGATTGGACGATGGAGATTGGAATGACAAAGAGATGTGCAGGAGAATGGCAATAGATTAATTGGCGCAGGAAAATGTTGTGAAACATTGTGTAGCATGCTATATAAATAAACAAATAAAATAGAAAAGAAAATTTAAGCCAAATTAATAAGTTACCCCGGAATTATATGTAATTGTTGTTCCTTGTCTTAGTTTAGTGTTTTTTTAACATAATTATAATTATCATAGACATTATAGAAAAGAAAAGATTACAGTGGTATGGTCATGTCAAAAAAAATGCCAGAGCAAAAATTGCCTAAAATTGTTATGGAATGGATCCCAATGGAAAGGAGGAAGAGAGGAAGATCGAAGAAAACTTGGATAGAAGGGGTACAAGCGGCTATGAATATCAGATGATTGGAGGAAGGTCAATGAATGGACAGAGAGGAATGGCGTTTGGTTTCCGGAAGACGGCGGCACCTGCCACGATACCGGATGATGATGATATAATGTATTATTGTCCACCGCTATGGTCTCGCAGTAACGTCGTTGCCTCGTACCCAGCAGTCCGAGATTCTTGCCCTGTCGGAACAAGTTTCCTAGGTCTGACGATTTTTTTTAGTTATTTCTTCACCCGTAATACAAATTTCGGGAAATATTAGAAGGCCCAAATAGTCTCAAACACCTTTTGACGATCATAATCATTCTATCATGTGCGTGTTGTCTAGTAATAGCTAATTTATGAGTGAATGGTGTGTCTTGTTTAAATGTTCGTACTTCCTCGGAGATGGCCCGAAATTCAGCTAATTCTTCATTGGAGAGGCCCTCCATATCTTTGTGTGGTGAAAAAAGTATGCAAGTGATCCTAAGTTTAAACGTCCCTCCCGATGGATCGGGATTAATAAATAATGAATAGGCCTAATTATTATTCTGCAAGTCAAGATAGCAGTTTTATGCTCAAGTCTGTTGTTGTAAAGTGAAACAGAGAGATTGCTCGTAATGATCTCTTCTTCCTTTTTCACCAAAGGATATAAATAATCAATTCTTAGATAATGAGCTGGTTTTTTATTAACTCCAGTGTATCCTTTCAGCCCTCAAGTGGAATTATGACAAAATTTTATTTTTGTGTTTATTTATTTTTTTTTTTTGCTTAAAATAGGGTTCAGTATTAATTTTAAAGAAATAGAATTTCATCGATTCCAAATTTGAGAGTATTTATGTGAGCCCAAAACTGAATTGGAGAGTCTTAATTTTTTTATCGTACGAGTTTTCGAGTAGCAAAATGATTTACATATTTACAAAAAAATCAAGGGTAAATTTATTTTGATTATTTATATTTATATTTTATGATATATTAGGATTCTATTTAAGAGTGCTTAACGCTTAGAAAGAAAGTAAAAATATGAACATGAAGCACAGTTGTGTAACAACACTATAAAACCAATCACACCGATTTTGAGTTTTTTATAGAGTGAGAAAAATCAATCTCTCGCATAGGTTTATCATTCGGGATATAAAGGGACCCTTGAAGAGGGTATGCACCTAATTATCCCCTCATATAATCTAGTTTTCACGCCACTGGTGTACTGTATATAACTCAATTATTAAATGTTTGGTTCTCTCTTCTGAGATTGTACAATACTCCGTAAATTTGTATTTATGGTCTATATGGTAATGATAATGATTGAGTTTTATTTAAACTGACAGTTAAGACCACAATAATAATAATAATAATAATAATAATAATAATAATAATAATAAATTCATGTTCAAACAGGCAGAGTTAAGCCATAAAGCGTCACCTTTTACTCCACCACCAGTAAACTAATTATGATAGTTTTTTTTTTGTATTCCTATGTACTATGTATTCATATGCTGTGACCAAATCTCAAATCAATGCTAAAAAATTAACACACAAATACATTTAAAAAGATACACTATTTTAAATACTTGTGTAATATATATAAAGAGAACAAAAAAAACCTGGCAAGTCCCATTTTTTTCAAGCCTAGAACGCGAACTTTTATTTGTACAACATTTTCCTTACCTGTATGTCAAACTTTTGAAGTAAATAAATCCATGACTGAACTGTATATTTTACTGTTTCACACTTCTAAATAATAGTGCTTTCCCTGCAGAACATAACGACACCTCAAACTATATATTATTATTATTATTATTATTATTATTATTATTATTATTATTATTATTATTATTATTATTATTATTATTATTATTATTCGTAATTTGTAGAATTTTCATCCTGTTTATCTCCCAAATCACTCCTCGGAGGAAGACATATTGGATGTCCACTGTCTATCCATCTCTTGGGTGGTCTTCTTCTTGTTCTTCTACCGTCCATTGGTTTCTCATTTTTACCTCTTTTTGCATGTCAGCTGTCTTTCATTCTTTCCATTTGAACTTTTCAATAGTTTCTTCTATCTATAATAAATTTGGTTATGTCTTGAATATGACATTTGTCCCTAATTTCTGTATGTGTATCTTATCAAATAATGTTTTCCCCTGAATAGTTCTTAAGATCTTCACTTCACATGTGCTTATTATTTGTTTAGTTTTTGTTGTGTCGGCCCTAGTTTCTGCTTCATGTACGATAACTGGTCGAACTATCGTTATGTATAGGCCTATGCGGATTTTGTTTTATATTGACACCTCAAACTTCATTTCGACAAAAAAGTGACTTACCTTTTTCTTTCCCTGTGGCCTACATTGATTCGAACTTTATTAAATACAGCAAAAACTCCTTATTCGCTGGAGATGTGTTCCGTAAATATGCCGCAAATACAGAAACCCTGAATATGGAACGGTAATTTGTATGTGTATATAGGGGATACCTTCCAAGATCCCAAAATAAAGTGAAAATTATCAAAATAAAGTCAATTTAATAAGAGATTTTGAACAATTAATTTATTATTGTCAGACTTAGGCAAAGACTTAACGAACTTAGATTTTTTTTCCTGTTTTGCCGCTGTTAAAAAGCATTTCAATTCAGTTTGATTTTCGGCTGTGAATTCAGCGGAGGATTCCTTATTTTGTCTTAGAATTTCCTGATGAATCGTACAGTTGATTCATTAACATTGAAATAGCGTGATATGAATGCAAACGGCTCGCCAACGCGGGAACGGTTAAGCATTTCTATTTTTACTTTAAGTTGCAACACTACTTTTTTCAGTTTCGAAACTAATTTGTCTTTTACTCGGCATTATAAATTGGAAACAAAGCAGAAGAGACACGTGTTATTCAATCATAATTATTTCAACAAATAACAAGTTGAAACAATAAATCACGGATCATGGCGAGGGCAGCATTTTTCAACGGACATAGCGGCACGTGAAATACGGCGGCGGCGGCTTTTAACAACGAACTTTAGGCTTAGTGACAATAAGGTTTATATTACTTTGATATTTATTTGCCCAATTTGGTTTGATTCGCTCTGTAAAAGCCGCCTTGGCACGTGCATGAATTAAAAAAAAAAAGTTGCTGATGCGTTAATAAAGGATACTAATCCTTCTAAAATACAGACTGGATCCGCGAATAAAAAAATTTTAACCGCGAATGCAGGTATTGTGTAACACTTTTTAAGCCGCGAATAATGAAAACGCGAATAACGGAATCGTAAATAACGAGCTTTCACTGTAATTCATAGCATTTAAATGAAAGTAACATTAGTTGAAGTATTTCAGAAATGTTACATGTTTGCTTCCTGCCCGAATATCTACACAACGTGTTACAGGAACTTGCCAACGAACCCTTTGGAACTATAGGTAATATAGAGAATAATTTTATTAAGAAGCATACATTTATATTGTGTACCAACAATTCAATTAATTCATAATTGTTAATATCTAAATAATTTAACCTATGTTGAAGTGGAAGAGAAGAGGTAACTGCCTTAACTTTATCAAGCAATGAATGTATTATTATTATTACTATTATTATTATTATTATTATTATTATTATTATTATTATTATTATTATTATTATTATTATTATTATTATTATTATCGGCCGCGGTGGACTAGCGGTTATGCTCCTTGCCTCTAGTCCCGAGGGTTGCAGGTTCATTCCCGGCCGGGGTCGATGGATTTATTTTTAGGATGGAAAAATCCAAGAAGCAAATCCTCCGGGAGGGACTTTAAGCCGTGGGCCGCGAGTCTGAAGATTTTGAGGCTGGTAAAAGATCCCTAAGCCTGAATGAAAAGGCCTCTAAGCAAAATTTACCGAATTTTCCCGTCCTAGTACTACCTTGGTTTCCTAGATGTCAATATGAGGCGGAACGCTGACCACGGATATAACATCTATACGAAAACAAGTGTAACTAAATTAGTATGGTTCAAATTCTTCCCTGTAGGGGGAGAGCGCCTAAATCTCTGTTAAGGGAAAACATGGGCTTACAAGATACAAGAATAATAATAATAATTATTATTTATTATTATTATTATTATTATTATTATTATTATTATTATTATATTATTATTATTATTATTATTATTATTATGTCCACCGCTGTCGTTTCGGGATGGGGTCGCTGCCTCGTACGCAACGGGCCTACTTTCGATCCCGTCGGGACAAGTTTCCTGGGTGATTTTTTCCCCGGGTTTTTCCTCATCTGCACCCGTCAAATACTTTTATTGAAAGACATATTCTGACAGTTTACAATATGTGTCCAAAGAATCTGCCCTGTGCCTCATATGTTTGATACCTTCACGGTAGCGACCATCGAATACTTTGCAGCATAGCTTCTCTTCTACTGTATGTGGTGAAACGCATCATTCATTAGGGGAAACAGCAGAGCTCTAGTGGCAACTGAAGTTTCAGATGCCATGTTTGGCAATGCTATAAAATAATATATTATGTGGTTATGTGGGGAATCACGCACGTTGATCACTGCGCATAAATCATAAATGACGTTTTTGAAATTAGATTCCCCTTGTAAAACCTCCTCTGTATGACGATTCCTAGAAGTTTGCCGAGGAAGCCCTGTATTATAGCCTTACTATGATGGTTGTTCAGCGACTCGTTATGTTTCCCCGCAGCCATTATATATAATTAAATATAATTAAGTACAAATATGTCGACTACCGCCACTATAATAATAATAATAATAATAATAATAATAATAATAATATAATAATAATAATAATAATAATAATAATGATTATCTATCTATCTTCGGGTTTTTACAGCTGCTGCTGTCTTCCCGTGCCAAATCTCCAAAGCCTACGATCTTGGGCATCTTCAATGCTTAGTCCTCTTGTTTGCATTACTGTCTTCATGTTTTCCTTCCATATTAACTTTGGTCTCCCTCTTTTCTTCTTTCTGGTCGGATGCCATTGACATAGTTGCTTCGGCCATCGTTCATCTTCCATTCTTAAAACATGTTCAAGCCACTTTAATTCCTTTTCCTCAATTCTTTCAATTATGCTTTCTTCTGCTTACATTATGTTTCTAATTTCCTTATTTGTGACATTTCTAATTTTGGCTTTCTGGCACTTCTGCGTAAATAATCCATTTCTAGAGCTATTAGTATATTCTTGTAGTATTTATTGGTTGTCCATACCTCACTTCTATACATTGCAATAGATTCCACCAATGTTTTTTTTTTTGTCTTTTCAAATATGTTTATCCCACCATATGGAATTTAACGATGATGATATTTTGCTACTCAATTCAATTCTATGTGCTATGTTCTATTTGCCTATACCTTCGATGTTATCCATAATTATTCCCAAATATTTAGATTGTTTCACTTGCTTTATTTGGATTCCTTCTTCCAATCTTAAATTTTCTTTTTCATTGCTATTTATTGCCAAATATTCTGTTTTTTTTGTAAATTTACTGTGAGACCCCATGATTCATATGTGCTTTTCAATCTTTTTTATCATGAATTCCATATCAAATTTGTCTTACGTTAAAACCAGTTGATAATCAGCAAATTGTAATGTCAGCAAAAATAGGTTGCCTATTGGGATACCCATAACTTTGCAGCTTTGTTTCCATTTCATTAATATAATTTCTACATAAATATTAAATAAAATTGGTGATATAGTGCACCCTTGTTTCAATCCCTTTGTTGTTTTTATAGGATTAGACATTATATTTCCAATTTTAACATAAGCCGTGTTATCTTTATAAACTTGCTTAATAATTTCAATTAGGTTTCTATCAATATTGTATTTCTCTAATACTTCCCATAATTTGTTCCTCGGATTTGAGTCATAAGCTTTCTCTATATCACTATAATAATTCCGCATGTTAATCATTGTCGCGCGGCACCCGCTCTTATATAAACGGACAACCATCATAGTGAGGCGATAATAACATTGTAAGTGCGAGGGCTAAGATATTAAAATGAAAGTAGACTTTGCTTTAGGATAGAGTCAGTCTACACATTGCTTAAGTATTACATCATCCCCTTTAATGTCCAGGTCTCTCGCTTTTTCATTTAATCGTGTGGTTGCAGGGAGAGGAAATAACATTTACACGGTATAACTTTAAACAATTGTGTATCGATATCTCAGAAGTGAAATGTCCTGCTACTTACATGGGCCTCTCATTATTATACCGAATCAAGTCACATCTTCACAAGTTACAAAACACATTTCAAAATTTTACATTCTCTACACAACTAGTTCATTCATTCCTGCTAAAACTCCAATTTCCCCCCCCCTACATTTTTCTTCCTACAACTCTTAAAAGAATTTTAATCCAAACTTTAGTGATGCCGCATTTTGACTACTGTGACGTTCTACTAACTGACATAAGTGACGGATTGTCGGACAAACTGCAGCGTGTCCATAATATGTGTATCAGATTCACATTTAATGTTCGAAAATACGATCACATTTCTCCATTATTCCACGAATTGTCATGGCTACATCTAAAAGAGAGAAGAAAATCGCACTGTCTAATTCTCCTATTTAAGATCCTACATGCCTCGATTCCCAATTATTTATCATCCCGTTTCCAGTATCTATCCTCAAACCATAACTTAAACACAAGATCACAACATACTCTTCTTAATAGCCAAACATAGGACATCACATCACTCCATGTCATATACCGTCTTCACTTCTCGCAACTGGAATTCCCTACCACAAGAAATAAGGGGCTGCCGGACATTGGCATCCTTTAAAAGAAATCTAAATTTATATTTGCTCTAAACTCGACTTCATTATTATCCAGTGTAAGGTATATATTAATTGGTGTTTCTCGTATTAATGTATCATATTTATATTATTATTATAATTATTATATTATAATTATTATTATTATTATCGTATCATTATTGTTATTACCCTATAAAATGTTGTTTGTACATGAAATTTACATTGCTACATTATTGTATCTTTAACTGTTTATAATTAGTATATTGTATATCTATATTTGTCAAATATTTATTTGTATTTGTGCTGGTTGAGTGGAGAGAGGGCCTTATGGCCTTAACTCTGCCAGAATAAATAAAGTATTGTTATTATTATTATTATTATTATTATTATTATTATTATTATTATTATTATTATTATTTCAAATTTCCAAACGCTTGAAATTACTGCTGTTGGTTATATCTTCTCCAATAATGTACAATAATATAATTACTACTCTTACTTTCTGCTGCTAGCTAACTCACTGATACTAATCAACCGTAAGTCAATAGCCGCGCGGACATAAGCTCTCTATACAGCCCTGAGCTAATGTTTTCCAATCTCCCCTGTATAAGCTACTTCCCTCAATTCATGGTTGTTATCCTGAGCTAATGTTTCCAATCTCCCCTGCATAATCTACTTCCCTCAATTCATGGTTGTTATTATCCCACCTCATTCTTGGTCTACCAACTGGGCGTTTTCCCGCCGGCTTTCCTATAACAAGCTTCTATGTCCCTCTTTTATTCCCCATTCGTGCCACATTTCCTGCCCATCGCAGTCTACGAGACTTGATAATTCTTATCATCTGGTTTACTATAAAGTTCATGTGACTCACCGTTATATAGTTTTCTCCATTCGCACGTCTGTTCATCTCTCTTTGGTCCAAAAATTTTCCTAACAACTTTATTCTCAAATACTCGTGTTCTTTTGTCCTTCCTTAAAATATGATTCCATGTTTCGCATCCATATAATATAACTGGGAGAATAAAGTTTTATACATTTTCAGTTTGTTTTTGAGAAAAAGTTGGGACGACAGGAATCCCTGTATGCATAATACCATGCATTTCCAGAATGGAGCCTATGTTTAATATCATTGTGGGCCTCATTCCTATTATTAAGTAATTTAATTCTCCTAGGTATTTTAATTCAGCCACTTCAAAATTTCCCTCTAATAATATTTTCGAAAATTCCCGTAAATAAATCAATTTTTATTTATCATTGATATGTGTTTTAAGGATACTATGATTAGAGCCTATGACTTGAATTTTTTGTCTCTTTTTCATTAACAAACAATTATTTCTTCCTCTTCTTCTTCGGTACTACAGCTTTTAGAGTTTAGCCTTAACCTCCCGAACAACAGCTGGCCATTCTATTCTGTCATTACATTTGCCTCCAACTGCTGTTTTCAGTTCTTCTCAAATCACTCTGCACATCATCCGTCCATCTATCTTGGATTTATCTGTCTTCTTTTAGAGCCAAATTCTGCACCCAATACTGTCTTTGGGGTTTCAGTTTGTGCCCATTCTAAATACATGTTCCCAACCACTCGAGTCTTCTGGCTTTAACATCTGCTATTATATTATGTCGTCCACCGCGTGGTCTCGAAGTAGCGTGTGCCTTGTCACGCAACGGGCCCGGGTTTGATCCCCGGTCGGGGGCAGTTTTTTCTGGGTGAGGTTTTTTATCGTGAGTTTTTCCTCGCCTGTAAAACAAGTCAGGAAACATTTAAGGGCCAAACGGTCCCCCGAAATCATATGATCATCAATCCTTATCATTATCATCAACATCATGCGTCACCGGTGTGGAAAGCAACGGAAGCGCTACCACACCTACAATTCTCTAGTAAAGCTGCAAGCATAGCACGAAAATACTATGATTGCAGTGAAGGACCTGCCTTCGGCAGAATTACTATGGATGGATATTTATGTCTTGTATAAAGCTTGTGTTTCCCAGTTAGTTCTAATTCGCCAAACTCCATTATCTCTGGTTGGGCCATACATTATCCTCAAAATTTTTGTTTCCCATGTGGACAAGTGTTACTGTCCAGCTTCACTATCCTCTAACCATCATTGTTTTAATATTGTTTTTGTGAGTTTATTTTTATTGTATTATATTTATCTAGAAGTTATAATTTTGTTGAACTCTTTTAGCCAACGATCGCTAGAAGTCGATTTCTCATTGATTACGACTAACACATCATTCATTGATCTTGAAGACGATTTCCGGCCTGTAGGCCGTGCCTCGAGACTGCGTCTGGCGAATCGTCGGGGAACTTCAAGCCTCGAGACCACGGCCTCATCCGGAATCTTCCTTCAAGGATCATCATGCAACTCCGGCCGTGAAACTTAAGTCAATACATCATTCATTATTTGCGGTAACAATCGATCCTAGATGTTTGAAGTTCTGACTTGCTCCATTTAACTCAATATCAGGAGTCTGGAACATTGTAAAGATGTTTTGTTTTATTATTATTATATATTATTATTATTATTATTATTAATTTCAAGAACGGCGTGAAATGCTATATCCTACATTTGTTTTATGGTTTTCTTCAAGATAGTTTGTATTTCTTGCTAGGAGAACGTCATTGGCGAATCCCAGAACCTGTCTGGATCGGTTGAAAATATTGCCACCTGGATTTAATGGAATGTTTCTAATGATATTTTCTAAGCCAATTTTGAAGAGAATATTCGGTAATGAATTCCCTTACCTAATTGTGTAGTCAGTTGAGAATTTTCTGTTAATTTATTTTGTATTTTAACTAACCTACATAATCAAGTACGTACGTAAAAATTTTAATGAATCACAATATATCCTTCGGTCTACGTGGAGGTAAATACACTCAAATAATATAGAGGCCCATCATTGTTATAAGGTATCCCAAACTCTGTCATAAGCTTAGAAAATGAATGACTGACGATACTATCAATAACTGTCCTAAAATCAACGAAACGGTAGTGCAGTGGGGTGTTCGCTATGTTCAGTTTTTTCTAATATTTGTCATAAACTAAATATTTGGCCCGTAATGGATCTTCCTTACGAAAGCCACATTGTTATATTCGTCTGGTTTAACATTGCAAGAAATTTGTAGAAAGAGACAACTGTGCCCACCTCTCTCACTCGCACCAGTTGTGTCGGTATTTCTTCACCAGATGTTAATAGGAGAAAGGGGGAAGACGAAAACTGACAAGAGGATGGTTTCTTTATTCTGTAACTGGAGCGAAAGCGGTCAAGGACCTACCATTATATCTCCATCTCTCTCCTTGCCAAGTTAAGCCAGATGTACAATAGTCATCTAGGAATTGTTCAGTGATGTGGTTTTATATTTTTTGACTAGAATAATGGTAATATATTGTATATCACATTTAACAAGGATATGCCCCTGTAAATACAGTGTATTGTCATTTTTTAGTAGATAGGGCAGATAATAGAATTATACCAATCGGGTAGCATCATTTCATGTTTCCAAATGCTTTAATTAGTCATAAATATATTTCATACAACTTTGCCAGCCATTTTATGTATTTTGCACTAATACCATCCGACCCATCTGCCCGGTTATTTTTTTCCAGCTATTTGTTTTTGAGCATCTGAACTGTAATTGTTTTCCGAGGTAGGTTGTGTCAACCCTAAACTCAATTCCCTACCTGAGGCCCAATCCATGTGATATCGGCATTTTTGTTCCCCTAGACCTGTTGCCTTCATTAAGGCCCCCTAAAATGAGGTGTATCTCCCGCGTCCCTCAGCCATTGGAAATAGTATGTTGTAAAAATGGATAGCGTAGTATTTTACTTAACGACTTTCTTTTACACTTAAGTTCACCGGTGTCGTAATTCAAATCTGTGGTGAAAGGGCCGTCAAATTCTGCTCAAAGGTCTCTTTTTTTCAGGATTCATGTTATTTTAGTTTCATAAAACTGCGACGTGGTATTCATGGTTTTACTTTATTTTCGAAGCAAGCCATGCTCTGCCCACAAAAATCCATTGACCCAGCCGGGTTTGAACCCGCGAACTTCGAAATCAAAGGCTGTGAAAGTATTTTAAAAAAGGATATCTTAAAGCGTTTACCGAGTAAATCACTATGGATATAGGCCTATCTTAACAGATAAAGTTCTAAAACGTTTTGAAGGATGAGAATATGAAGTAGGCCTACATGATTTAATAAATAACCTGCAGATACTTGTGTTTGTATAACTCTTGTTTTTATGGATGAGTAAGCATATGTAATTTCGTAATACAAGTCTAAATAATCTGAGACATAGAAATGTTTTTATTATAGACTACCAGATATCTGAAGGCCTGAAAGCCGTTACCACCAGCCTGTCTAATGATTAATACGCAAGCGCGGGGCTTCTGCGTCGCTCATACTATTCTAACTAACAAAATATTGTTTTATGTGTCAAGTTGTTTATAGTGATATAGTGTAAGTAAGCGACCGATACTTTGTGTTTAGCTTTAGCACGCATGAGAAAGTGATATAAAATACTGTATTCGGCTCTGACGACAGCCATGCTTTCAGATACCTGGCGGCTTCTTAGTAGGATCTTTATGTTTAGTTAAAAGAACTTGCAGTGGAGTGTATTAATTATTAATGTAATTTAGAGTTAGTTATTTTATTGATTAATGATTAAATATGTATCAGTTGTGTTATTAATCATCCTATTAAAAATAGCCTTTATGATAAAATAATGGTTTTATATTTCATAATTCTTGGAAAAATGTTTGATAATTTTCTTTATGCTGTAAAAATAATGGTTTTATAGTCTTTGTGAAAATAATGATTGTATAATAATATAAAACTATTATTAGCCTTACTT
Organism: Diploptera punctata; assembly: GCA_030220185.1. Taxonomy (NCBI): domain Eukaryota; kingdom Metazoa; phylum Arthropoda; class Insecta; order Blattodea; family Blaberidae; genus Diploptera; species Diploptera punctata. The sequence goes on from JASPKZ010005002.1 coordinate 34,547, forward strand.
TAGGATTTATAATCAAATTCTTTTCTTAAGCACAGAATTAGTGGCTATTTAACTATAGCATTTACCCTTCAATTATCGAAGACCAATAGTGCACAATAACATAATTTGTTGATTAGTTAAGGTTATTTTTTAATATATTTGAGTACATCTTTTTTCACTTCCTCTCCTCTCCTCTCTCTCCATCGGTCTGTCCTCTCCACTCCTCTTCTCTCTCTTCTCTCTCTCGCTCTCTATATATATATATATATATATATATATATAATATATATACATATAGGTATCCAACCCATAGTAATTCTGCCCAAAGGCAGCTTTACTAGCTAATTGTAGGTGTGGTAATTCTTCTCGTTGCTTTCCACACGGTGAAGGATGTGATTGAATAATGATAAGAATGATGAGTATGCCCATATGATTTCGGGGACCGTTTGGGCTTTAAAGTTTTCCTGACATTTGTCTTACAGGTGAGGAAAAACCCCGATAAAAACCTCGCCAAAGAACCGTCCCGAGAGGGATCGAACCCGGCCCACCTCGAGACCACAGCGGTGAACTATATATATATATATATATATATATATATATATATTTCTCTATTTTTGTGAGATTTACTCCGACTTAAACGAACTCATATTGATATATATATATATATATATATATATATTATAGTCGTGTTCGAAATTCTGATTTCTATTCCATATTATTTTATATTCAACCATTTTCATATAGATAAATTTGTCTTCGGTTGGATTCTGAAACACTATGTAGCCTATAGTATATGTTTCGAAATGTCCTGTTATAATTATAGTTTTTTTATATTTTTTGTAAATATTTTAGTAATATTCTTAATAAAATATAAATTTTTGTACTTAATATTTACCTTATCGTAGAATTATACTACGACTCAGTTATAAACCTTAATTTTTGGTTTGATTTTATGGAAGTAATGTTCATTTTAACTTGAATTTTATGTCCTTTGTACGACGTACTTGATGAGATCCGTTGTTTTCTTTGCAGTTGTTTTCAAATAATTGGTTACGATGTCAAAAAAAACGGCGAACGTTTCATTGAACACTTATATATAATAAAGGTGGTGTCCACAGCATTGTTAACAATATCTACATCATCTCCGCGAAGAGCTGCTATAACCGCAGCCTGGATAAACAATGGCCACCGTCGT
>JASPKZ010005003.1:0-32900 GCA_030220185.1 Diploptera punctata
ATTTCAATGCTTTATCATTTTTTTATCACTTTAAAATCACACTCCTCCCTGTTTAACATTCTAATAGGTCATAGCATGAATTTTGCGGTGACCCCATGTGGCTACAGACTGTATATATATGCACAATGTAAACAATAGGGCTTGCGGGAGATAATATGTAAAAGATGGTAGCATTGATATACTACAAAAAAAAACCACTGTTTGCACTTTGTTAAACGAATTAGTTTCCAGGAAATAACGTCTGCAGAAACATAGAATTGGCATATTACATCATAGGACATCAAAAATTAATTAATCACCTATAATGTGGATTATAAATTTCTCCACTAGGGTGCATGCTTACAATATTGCGATCTTTTGGCAAAAAAAATATTAGGCCTATGATCTGGTTGCAATGATTGAGAATGAAGCGTACCAATCGTTTCTCATTTGTTTTCAAACATCGCCGTTTACATTAAATATAATAATAATAATAATAATAATAATAATAATAATAAGATAATAATAATAATAATAAATAATAGGTATTATTGATCAGCCAATGGCCATAGTAGAAAGATTGTTTTTATCATGTCTTACAGAAGTATGTTATCGATGGTACTATATTTTTACACTGTAATAGGTGATGCGTGTAGCAGTGCGACCCACATGGTTTGCACTTGCACTTTTTCTTCGGGTTATGGCGCTTCACACATTAAATAATAGATATTTTAAAATAAATATAGTTAAATAATATGTGGGTAAACAGCTTAATTTCATTAGTTGGATAGTCCTAACAAATACCACTCTTCATTTCCAAATTCTCTAGATAGATTCACTCCTCACTTCGTCAGTCGTGAATTTATCGACAATTTGGAAATCACTGGTTGGCATGATAACAAGATAGCGTTCAGTTCGAAACTTACAACTCTCAGTTGTAACAGTTTATTCAATCTCTGAAAAAAGAAGGTATAATTACTATTATAATTCCATTCTATTCCATTAACGCAGTTTAACCTCTCGCCTTATAGGTATTTCTATGTGCCAAACGCCACCCGGGCCATACTTAGGCACAACCTGTCGGGAGAGGGATCACATACATAATTTTTTGTCTACACGCGGACATGGAGGGCCTCGACGAATGAGTGATCGGCTCAATGTCAGGGCCTCCTCCGAGACAACACAACACACGGCTAAACACACCATTCAAACATAGGCCTATATTATTCATACTAAACATGGCGAATATGATAATGATGGCCAGGTGATTTTCGGGGGGGTCCATAAATTTCCTGATATTTTAAATCTGTATTATAAACTAAAAAACAAACAAATAAAGGAGATACCGAAGAAGAAATTCCAGATATTGAATTGTTATTTTTTTAAGCTTCAGACACTAGAGCCCCCCTTTTTACACGCTTTATATTAGCTTGACCTGTATCTATCTATCTATCTATTTATCTATCTATGTAACTGAATCTTTCATCGCGTTTTTCACCCACTTAAAATAATTGGATCGACTTGAAATTTTGTATACGTGTAAAGGACCCGTGACAATACAATAATTTCGTATTTATTTTCTAAAATCCTGGCCAGAATCATCATAAAATCAAAAAAAAGTGTATTTGTATTTATGTAACGGAATCTTTGAACACGATTTTCACCCACTTAGAAACATATGATAGACTTGAAACTTTGTATACATGTAAAGGACCCGTGACAATACAATAATTCCATATTCATTTTTCTAAAAACCTGGCCAGAATCATCAAAAATCAAAAAAAAGTGTTTTTGTATTTATGTAACGGAATTTTTGAACACGATTTTCACCCACTTAGAGACATTGGACCGACTTGAAACTTTGTATACTTGTAAAGATCCCGTGACAATACAATAATTTCATATTTTATTCTAAAAAATCCTGGCCAGAATCATCATAAAATCAAAAAAAGTGTTTTTGTATTTATGTAACGGAATCTTTGAACACGATTTTCACCCACTTAGAAGTATTGGATCGACTTGCAACTTTGTATACTTGTAAAGGACCCATGACACTACAATAATTTCATATTTTATTTCTAAATTCCTGGCCAGAATCATCAGAAAATCAAAAACATTAAAACTGGTATAATAGGTTACGGACTTGTCGACTTTTTAGTCAATCGTTGTCAGAGCTCAGTTGGTAGAGCGGTGAGCTAGTGGTAATAATTTTAGTAATCCATAGGTCGCTGGTTCGAATCCGGCTGGGGAGGATTTTTTTTAGAAGAGTAATAATTTTAGCTCATACTACAATAGTATGGAATTTAAAGATATATACATTCTTATCTTATTCTGTAAAATATTAAAACTAAAAAATAAATAAATAAATAATAGTTTTAAAAAACTAAAAGAACACGCTTTATTAGAAAACTAAAAAAATGAAAAATAATTTTAATTTCCAATACGCTTGGGATAAAATAAAGTGGTCAACAAAAAAATCATCTCCAACACATATAGAATAAAATTAGAGTTATCAACAAAAAGAAAATAATTTTACCATCAAAAGCGTGGGGTGCTCTATATCAATTAATATATTTGATAATAAACAGATATTGGTAAAGGTAAGCTTTCTAAGAAGAAAATGTAAAAATCATAAAAAGCACCCCACGCTTTTGATGGTAAAATTATTTTCTCTTTTGTTGATAACTCTAATTTATTCTATATGTGTTGGAGATGATTTTTTTGTTGACCACTTTATTTTATCCCAAGCGTATTGGAAATTAAAATTATTTTTCATTTTTTTAGTTTTCTAATAAAGCGTGTTCTTTTAGTTTTTTAAAACTATTATTTATTTTAAAATTCAGAATCATAATAGGAATGGACAATTAATGACAAATGAGGGAAATTTTGAAGAAGTGATTGAATTCAAATACCTGGAACAATAATGACGGGCACAAGGAAATTAAACTCAGACTCAATTTTGGAAATCTGTGTTTTTGGGCATTGCAAGGACTCTTGTAATCCCAACTTCTCTCAAAAAACAGTGAACTGAAAATATATTTAAAACAACTGTTTTTCTCCCAGTTATATTATATGGATGCGAAAAATAGACTTCTGAATTAAAGGAGAATAAAGTTCTTAAGAAAATTAAGAGATTGAACACACAGGCGAATGAAGGAGACGTGCATAACAGTGAGCTACATGATCTTTATGGGAAATCATATAGGCATAACAATATTTAAGTCTCGCGGTCTACGATTGGTAGGGCATATGACACGAAGGGAATGACAGAGGGGCTTGGAAACTACTTGTAGGAAAATCAGAAGGAAAGATCCCAGTAGGTACACCAAGAATAAGATGGGAGAATAACATCATTTGAGGGAAGTTGAATAGGGGATGAATTGAAAACATTACCTCAGTATAGAGAACGATGGAGAGCTTATATCCGCTCGGCCGTGAACCTAATGTTCCGATAGTGCCAGTGGATTAGTTCAGTTAGCAAGAATATACAACCGCGGAGTTATTCGAAATTATTTTTTAACACAATTCTCCGGAAATCAGCATTAAACTCCTGGCGCGACAGGCCTAGAAGGCCCTTAGCCTACCAGATGGCAGCTGGCCTCACATCCACATGTCAATCACATTGCCAGCCAGTGTAGGGGTGACATGTGGTCAGCATGTCGAGTCCCCCAGCCGTTATAGCTGGTTTTCTCAACCTGGAGTCGCTACTTATTGTGGCTACCCAAATGCCTCACGATGCTGGTTGGGCACCGGTCCCATACTGGCCGAAATACCATGAGAAAATCTCTTCCCCATGAAGACTCGAACCAGCGCAAGTCCCGTAGCTCTGCGTCAAGGCTTCCTGCCTTAACCACTCGGCTATGGCGCGGGACGGAAATCAACATTACACCGTAAAAATATAAACATTTAAATCCATGATAGCAGGTATTGAGCTTTCTCTTGTTTGGAAAGAAATCACATATATGTTATACATGTGTTATCACTTGATAAGAAGATGACGCCATTTCTATCAATGCTTCTCTACTTAATGGGAATGTAGGGCGGGAATCTAGCGCCAACGCTTATCAATTGTTCATTCATCAAACCAATTTCCTTCCACAGAGCCAGAGAACAACTAGTAATTCTACTCTTCTGAAATAACAAGTTAAATTGCACTTCTTACTAGTTATGCAAAAAATATATAATCTTACAGTATTCTTATATAAAAATATGGAGAGGACAAAATTAATGATTCTCAAATCAACTCCATGACACAAGCCTAGAAGTACCTGGAGGTACATTATTCACATTGCAAATGTAATGCTTTTGAGTAGAACAGAAGGTAATGTGACCTTAAATGTTACTGAATAAATAAGAAACTTCGGGTAATGTGGACCCTTATTTTGAATTTTTTTTTGCCTCTGGTCCCGAGGATGCGGATTAAAACCCTGCCGGGGTCGATGGATTTTTTAGGATGGTAAAATCCAAGGAGAAAGTCCTCCGGGAGGGACTTAAGCCGTGGGTCCCGAGTTTGAAGATTTTGAGGCTCGTAAAAGATCCTTAAGCCTGAATAAAAAGACCTCTAAGCAAAATTTACCGAATTTTCCCGTTCTAGTACTACCCTGATTTCCTAGATGTCAGTACGAGGCGGAACGTTGATCACGGGCCACTCCAATGACACATATACGAAAAAAAGTGTAACTAAATTCGTATGGTTCAATTTCTTCCCTGTAGGGGAGAGCGCCTAAATATCGTTAAGGTAAATAAGGGCTTACAAAAAAAATTAAGGGAGTTGAATTTTGTTTAACAACAGTGATTATCATTAGTACTGTAATTATGAAATAACATTGTTATTTTATTCAAATATGAAAACATATTCATAATTTATAATATTTTTACATTACAAGAAAGGTCAACTTTAACCTTCATATTTGGGTGGACCCCAGAGTCCACCTTTGCTTTTAGTCTATTTTTAAGTTAATTTACGCTATTACTTTATACAGATAGGCAGAAATTAATCTGAAAATATCTATGGCTGATCGTAAATTAAAAAGCGTTGATATTTATATAATGTTTTGATTAATTAATGTTCATTATAAAATTCACACGTCATTCATCTGCAGGCAGCAACGATCTTTGGGTTTGGTAAAATTACAAGGACATTAAATAAAATTAATTAAGTGCTTGGTTTTTACAGATAGCATCTTCATTGATAAAACATGCGTATTCGTGTAATGTGGACCCAGGTTCACTTTAACCGCCTCGATAGCAGAAATTAAGAGTTAATTCTTAACTTCACAAAAACTTTTAAAATTGGTGGTTTTCATTTTTTTAATGCCACCAGATTGTCTTTTATGACATTTTTGGTTTTCTCCTCTGGCATTTGCGGAATTCTATTCAATTTCTTAGGTTTGGGGACCCGGAAGACGGAGTTATGTTACCCCGATGATATGATAAGTGATAAATAATAATAAAGCGCCAGGAGAGGTCTTAAAATAGATTCCAGACCATGGACAACCACAGGAATAATTCCCTTTAAGGAAAAATTCCTATGGTTTGACCATTACAAAAAAAGACACCCTTGTTCGCACAAATAATAAAATTAACTGGCGCGCTGTACACATCAACGTTGATGAGCGGAAGAAGTTAAAATATTTTCTGTTCGACGGCAACGCCAATTAAAGAAGATCCTTTCAAACAGAAGGGTCCACATTCCGAACTTACTCATATTATTAAAAGGAGGCTCTACCCATCTTAAAAACATCTAAATAAAAATTACTCATTAATTAACAATACAGAATTCCAATCACGAGTCAATTGCTCCTCAAAATAAATAATAGTTTAAAAAAACTAAAACAGCACGCTTTATTAGAAAACCGAACTCAAAAATGAAAAATAATTTTAATTTCCAACACGCCTGGGATAAATTTAAAGTGGTCAACAAAAAAATCATCTCCAACACATATAGAATAAAAGTAGAGTTATCAACAAAAAGAAAATAATTTTACCATCAAAAGCGTGGCGTGCTCTATATGAATTAATATATTTGATAATAAACAGATATTGGTAAAAGTAAAGTCTCTAAGAAGAAAATGTAAAAATCATAAAAAGCACCCCACGCTTTTGATGGTAAAATTATTTTCTTTTTGTTGATAATTCTAGTTTTATTCTATATGTGTTGGAGATGATTTTTTTGTTGACCACTTTAAATTTATCCCAGGCGTGTTGGAAATTAAAATTATTTTTCATTTTTGAGTTCGGTTTTCTAATAAAGCGTGCTGTTTTAGTATTTTTAAAACTATTATTTATTTTTAATTTTTTAGTTTTAATATTTTACAGAATAAGATAAAAATGTAAATATCCTTAAATTCGATACCATTGTAGTATGAGCTAAAAGTTTTACTCTTCTAAAAAAAAATCCGCCGCAGTCGGATTTGAACCAGCGACCTACGGATTACTGAAATTATATACCACTAGTCCACCGCTCTACCAACTGAGCTCTTATAACGATTGACTAAAATGTCGACAAGTCCGCATACCTATTATACCAGTTTTCATTTTTTTTCTGATGATTCTGGCCAGGATTTTAGAAACAAAATATGAAAGTATTGTAGTGTCACGGGTCCTTTACAAGTATACAAAGTTTCAAGTCGATCTAATATTTCTTAGTGGGTGAAAATCGTGTTCAAAGATTCCGTTACATAAATACAAAGATACTTTTTTTTTTCTGATGATTCTGGCCAGGATTTTAGAAAAAAAAATGAAATTATTGTATTGTCACGGTTCCTTTACAAGTATACAACATTTCAAGCCAATCCAATTATTTTAAGTGGGTGAAAATCGCGTTGCGAGATTCAGTTACATAGATAGATACGGGTCAAGCTAATATAAAGCGTGTAAAAAGTATCACCACTAGTATATGTGCTTATAAACGCAATTCTACTTTGAAATATGATTCAATTTGTTTTGTCTACTTTATTTTTAATCCTTTGAGCTTCTCTATATTTCAAATCCAACTGTCTTCAACGCTAAAGCACAAAAAAGCTATTGTGATCTATTAATGTCCATTATAAATGTCTAATAATAAATGTAAATACATGCAGATTAAATGAAAAATGGAGTCAATATATCAGAATTATGTCTTGTATTTAAAATTCCAAACGTCTTCAAACAGGACAAAAAAATAAAAATGTAAGTTTTATCATTCTTAAATGTACTTAACATTATTAAGTTCTTATCATTTAAATTAACGGCTCCAGTTCAGTTAAACAACCGTGATTCAAGGTGCATTACATTTTTTAGAGATTTATACTGTAACATTTTTAATATTCGTTATCACAATTGATGTTTTACACTAAAATTATTTAAATAATATAATATATTACCTTTCTTATCCGTCTTCCTCAATTGTAATTAATGACATAATTAGCTATAATCTGAGGCTAATTGGGATTTCCGGATCTTTGATCTGGTCAAAAACCCACTGATATAGTAAAATCTGTCTTAGCCGAAACCTTTATAAGAAGGAAACCTGTAGAGACGAGAAAAAAAAAAATCTCCAGAACAGTACGATTTTATATGTAAAATCGTCCTGTATAAGTCGGAAACCTCCATAACGCGGGAATGGAATTGTTTTTAAAGTACCAATAGTTCATATTTGCCTCAGTAAGACGGAAAATTATTCTTAAGCACGTTCTAATTACAGTATTAATGACCGCGCGTGAAAATTCTGCATATGACACTTTCTGCATTATATCGTTTTACCTTCTTGTGTTGCCATTGTATTGCGGGGATACCCTTACTTATATGTGACAGCGGGGAATCCCTCCCTTTTCCTTGCCTGCTTACGTTACCTGCGAGGGAGTTGGGAAACTCTTCAGTCTTCCCGTAGTTGAATTTCTTCTCGCTTTTGTGTAATAAAGTTGTTTTGTATCGCTGTGCAAACTGTGCTGTGTTACATACACTATTATGTCTGTATTTCAGTCAATACGTTATGTCTTTAAAGCGTGCATGCAAAACCCTTACACTGCGTGAGAAAATTCAAGCTTGTAATTTGGAAACCCTTTATAAGAAGGAAATATATTGACGAAAATATATTTAAGGAACCGCCATGTTCCTTCATAGACAGGTTTTACTGTATTCAACCTCTGAAGGAAATTTCGGTGAAGTTCGGAGGGTCTAACTTAGCCAAATCCACTCTCCTCACCTCCAAGTTGGGGCCCCTTGGGACCTTTTTAAGATCTTTTACGATTTTAAGATGTAAAAGAGAGAGTGGGGTAAGAAAGAAACTGGATAGGTACCACTACTATTTATCCCTAGTAAAGCTGCAAACATTGCAAATTTTAAAATAAATGGTTTGTATGCAGATACAAAAATGAAGCCTGTGTTAAGGAAAGAGTGGAGAATGTTGAGTTTGCAGTGAAAGGCCTGCTCTTGGGCAGAACACTATGAATGAATGAATAATATTTAATGCATTCCTTGTTAAATAATATATTCGCCACAGTTTTATGCAGTTTCAATTTCTGGTTAAAATATTTGTATAGTAAAAGCTCCTATTCGCGTTCCTTATTCGCAGGTTAAAAATTGCGATAGTTCCTGCATTCTCGGCTAAACATTTATTTATTCGTGGATCCAGTCGGAATATTAAAACGATTAGAATCCTTTATTAACCATCGGCAACTTTTTTTACTGCAGGCATGTGCCAAGGCAGCTTTTTCAAGGAGCCATTCAAACCAAACGGGCAAATTAATATCAAAGTAAAACAAACCTTATTGCCACTAAACTCAAAGTTCGTTGTTAAAGCCACCGCCGCTGTGATTCACGTACCGCTATGTCCGTTAGTAAATGCCGCCTTCGTCACAATCGACGTTTTGTTGTTTCAACAGTCATTCGTTGCAATTATTTTGATTGAATAACACGTGTTTCTTCTCCTTTGTTAACAATTTATAATGTAGAGTAAAAGGAAAGGAAATTAGTTTCCAAACGGGGAAAAAATAGTGTTGCCGCCTAAAGAAAGAATAGAAATGTTTGACCGTTTACATGTTGGCGAGTCGTATGTATCTATATCACGCTGTTTCAACTATACGATTCATCAGGAAATCCGAAGACAAAATAAGGAATTATAACGCTGAATTCACCGCTAAATATCAATCTGGATTGAACGACGTTATAAAAGCAGCAAAACACAAAAAAATACTAAAGTTCTTTAGGCCCTTTCCTAAGCCTGGCTGTAATAATTAATATAAATTGTTCAAAATCTCTCATTAATTGATTTAATTTTGATAGTCTTTATTTTATTTCGGAACCTTGGAACGTATCCCCTATATATATATATACATCCATACAAATTACCATTCGATATTCACGGTTCTGTATTCACGTCAAATAAGGAGCTTTTACTGTAATATATTTTTTCCTGGCTGGCCAAATTATGAACACTTTTAATATTTATTGTTATGATTGAGGTTATGTATTAAAAAACACGCAACAAGCTGCCAGCTTTCATGCGTAGAGGAGGAGGAAGAAGAAGAAGAAGAAGAAGAAGAAGAATTAAAAAATAACAGTACCTTTTTATCAAAAAAGGTACTATATTATTATTTAAATAATTTTTGTACTGTAACCTCAACAATTTGTCTTGAAATTACCAAGTCAATTGAATCAAACAGGACATTTGATATTCGTATTCGGGAAGACCCATGTACAAACCCTGGTGTTGAAAAATCTGATTCAGATTTGTTTAGTTTTCTTCAGTCGCCAAGGAATTTCATAATCAGGATCCATTTCGTCATAATCACTATTATATCCATCCATCCGTAGTAATTCTACCCGAGTGCTGGTCTTTCACTGCAATCATAGCATTTTCATGTTATGCTTGCAGCTTTACTAGGGAAGTATAGGTGTGGTAGCTTCCCGTTGCTCTCCACACTGGTGAAGGATGATGATGATGATAATGATAAGGATGATGATGATGATGACCATATGATTTCGGGGACCGTTTGGGCCTTAATATATTCCAACTTAAATTCTACCCCCCTTAAAAATAAAACTTTACAAGGATTATAAAACCAACTGGAGCCTTAATAAATTTTATAATCCTATCATCTATACTATGGGAACATTTTAACATTCTCTCCACCCTTTGTCTTATAGCTGAGGAAAAAAACCGATAAAAACGTCACCCAGAAAAACTGCCCGACCGGGGATCGAACCCGGGCCCGCTGCGTGACAAGGCAGCACGCTGCCTCGGGACCACAGCGGTGGACCACTACTATATATTACCATTAATTTTTTTCTATTCTATGCCACCAGTTTGTCATTTCGACTTTTCTGGTATTCTTCTTAGGCATTGGTGTATTGTAACCCACATTTGAGGTTAAGGCACCTGGAAGGCGGGGTTACGCTGGCCCAATGGATATGATGGTAATGATGCGACAGGAGTAGCCTTAATTCTAAACTTAATTTAATGATGTGAATATCATAATGATGGCCTGATGATGTTCGGCGACCGCAAGAACGGGACATGCGCTGGTTCGAAACCCCATGGCGGAAGAAATTTTCTCATGGAATTTCGTCCAGTGTAGGACCGATGCCCACCCAGCATCGCGAGGAATTCGGGTTCCAGGTTGAGAAAACCAGGTATAACGGCTGGGGGCCTGAATGCTGACCACATGTTACCCATTTACTGGCTGGATAATCGTCTACCTCTGTGAATAGCACATGTGGATGTGAGGCCAGCAACCTGCTGGTAGGTCAAGAGCTTCTAGGCTTGTTGCGTCATGGAGTTTAAAATAACTACAAGCTTGAACAAAGAAGCCTTTGTACAAAATCCATCCATCCAAGCAATACCTTAGTTGCCCACTAGGTGTCTCACTGAGAGGATATGTCGATTCCATATCACTCGTTGAGATCTGTGGGTAAATAAGCGTAACTAAATTAGCTTGCTTAAAACACTCCTACTAGGGACCACTCTAACCCCCTTGGAACTATATGTCCTCAACTCGGTGTCCAACTCAGGGTTGGGTTGAGGGATGAGATGAGATGAGCACCTATATACGTATTATGTCTGTTAATGTCTAGGGTGCCGGCTGACAACGCCTGACGCACTATCTCGGAGGCAGATGAACGAAATGAAATGGATGAGTATGGATAAATGGTAGAATGAAATTGTGACGAGGAGAAAACAGAAGAAACCGAGATGGAGAGAGAGGGGGGGGGAGAGGGGGAGAGAGGAAGAGAGAGTGAGGTGGAGACAGGGGAGGGAGAGAGAGAGAGAGAGAGAGAGAGAGGAAAAAAAACTGCCCAAGCTCCGTTTTGTCCACCACAAAATCCACATGGAATGACTCAGACTCCTGAAAGACTTGCATGGAAGCTTCTTGTAGGAAAGCCAGAGGGAAAACGCCCAGTTGGTAGACCAAGAATGAGGTGGGAGAATAACATTAACTATGATTTGAGGGAAGTGGATTATACAGAGAGTGATTGGAAAGCATTGGCTCAGGATAGGGATGTAAGTAAAGTGATCCCACAACAGGCCTCAGGAGGCCCTTGGGGTAGTAGGAGGTTAAGGCTCCCACTTTTTTCTAGACAATCGGCACTTTATGTCAGCCGGGTTGTCAGCCCTGCGTGACGGCCGCCTTTACCCCAGAACAAGCGTCTGGTACTCATTTCAGTTAGAGGCTGAGTCGACCCCAGGGCCATAGTGCCGCCAGATGGTTTGGGTCAGTTTAAAAATCCTGACCCCAACGGGACTTGAACCCTCGACCTTCCGGCTTGTAGCTCAGTGCCTTAACCACTACGCTACGGCGTGCCCCGGATAGGGATGTATGGAGAGCTTATGTCCGCGCGGCCATTAACCTACGGGTTCGATAGTGCCATTGAGTAAGTAAGTAAGCAAGTAAGTAAGTATGACTCAGACTCAATCTCGGGACCCCAGCGGTGAGTGTCTAACCACCTGCGACACGAAGCCGCAATACATTTGGAAGTACAGGGTATATAGATAATAAAATTTTAAATCAGTACATCGAAAATAAATGGAAATACATAACTTACCTACAATTAAGAACCTAACGTGATTAGACTATGTATAGGCTACGTCGAAGGTTGAAGTGTCTATAAATACGAATTAGATACAGAAAGCAAACTTCAAACAAAAACTTGATGTGTGTCGTCAAGCCGACCAACGCAACGGGATGGAACCGTTTATAATTTTTTGTTTGCACCGTAATTGAAAAAGTAGGATCTCTTGTTTGAAAAGATTTCCAATAAAACTGTTTACAACTCTTCATGTAGGCCTAACTGTATTCCGGACTCGTAGCACTCTTGTATGACGACAAAAATTATGCATGTAGCTTAAGGAAAATGTTGTTTAACAAATTAATTTCTCGACAAAATTTAATACCAATAATAATAGTTTTGCGTGATAGTGCGTTTTGTCGTACTTACAGCAATGGCGACCATGATTGAAAGTTCAACTTCCCACATTTCGGGGTTGCCAACCTAAATAACTATATTGTAATATTACATATTACATTCTTTGTGTAGGAATAAAACCATTGCCCTCTATGTATACTACATACAATATATATATATATATATATATATATATATATATATATTCCACCGCTGTGGTCTCGAGGTAGCGTGCTGCCTTGTCACGCAGCGGGCCCGGGTTCGATCCCCGGTCGGGGTAGGTTTTCTGGGTGAGGTTTTTATTGGGGTTTTGTCCTCACCTGTAAGACAAATATCAGGGAAACTTTAAGGCTCAAACGGTCCCCGAAATCATAAGGCCATCATCATTCTTATCATCATTGTCATCATCCTTCACCGGTGTGGAAAGCAACGGGAAGCTACCACACATACAATTCCCTAGTAAAGCTGCAAGCATAGCATGAAAATGCTATAATGCAGTGAAGAACCAGCCTTCGGGCAGAATTATTATGGATATATATATCCAAAATGTAGTGTTAATATACATTATACGAAACAAATCACTACATTTTAAATCAACTGAATTTTATTTGAAACAATATAAAACAATACATACGTACTTGCCGCCATTTTATCACTAATTGGTCTCACGGTCCCCTGTAGTTTTAACAAATAAACATTGGCCACACTGTTAACGTTACTCAATTGTTTATAATGAACGCACATATTTCCAACAAAGATGTTATTATTTTATTACTATGTATTATTTTGAAAACACCATCGCGCAAAAATTAAAGCACAACGCACGTTTGTGAAGTGTTTTATAGAATCTCGGAAATTAAAAATCTCCCTATAGCTCGGTTTTTAAACATTTCCTCGCTTCTGTAAAAACCACTTCCCAACCTCGTATCGTAATATATTAACTGTCAGTGTTACACAATAGAAACCGGACAAGTGATATATTTTGCATACGAATAATTGAGCACCATGGAGAATCCATTCAAGCGTTCACTTCTCCTTCTTCTTCTTCCTTTCATGTGATTGACCTAGTGGTCTGTTACGGTCTCAATCCAACATTTGAAGGGTCTGCCCAAAGATCTCTTGCCTGATGGCTGGTAATTTTAAGATCTGACGTGGTATTCTTGTTCTACTCATTCTTCGTACGTGATATTTCCAGTTGTTTCTGTATTTTTGTACATATTCCTTGACTGATTCTGTGTGTAATTCTTTGAGAATCTCAGAATTCCTTTTATGGTCTGTCCTTGAATAGCCCGCAGTAAGTCTCATAAATTTCATTTCTGCCGCAGTTAGTCTTTGTTCATCTACACTGCGAATTGTCCAGGCCTCACTGCCGTAACATAATATGGGTCTGGCCAGTGTTTATAAATTCTAGTTCGTGTGTGTTGCTGTACTGTGTTTGGCTTGAAAATATTATTTATAATTCCTGATACTCTGTTAAATTTTATAATTTTTTGACTAAATCTTTTTCTTCTTCGTATGTAACTTGGTATCCGAGATAGTTAAATGTGTTGGTTTGTGTATGTTCACTCATGGAAAGAATTATAATACTTGTCGGATTGTAAGGTAATTTATTCAAGGTGAACAATTTAGTTCAATGATATAATCGGAAGATTTGCACCCGACTATATGAAATTCGAAATACTATTTGATTTTTATCTAAATAACTAACTATTTTCTTTCCGAGACTAAAACTATAAGTCACACACAAGGTAGACTTAATAATAATAATAATAATAATAATAATAATAATAATAATAATAATAATAATAATAATAATAATAATCCATACACGGTAATTCTGCCCGAGGACAGGTCTTTCACTGCAATAATAGCATTTTCATGCTATGCTTTGCAGCTTTACTAGGGAATTATATGTGTGGTAGCTTTCCCTTGCTTTCCACACTGGTGAAGGATGATGATGATAATGGCCGGATGATTTTCGGGTACCATTGGGCCCTAAGCTTCTTGACATTTGTCTTACGGGTGAGGGAAAACCCCGGAAAAAACCTCACCCAGGAGCCTGTCCCGACCGGGAATCGAACCCGGGTCCGCTGCGTGACAAGGCAGCACGCTACCTCGAGACCACAGCGGTGGAATAATAATAATAATAATAATAATAATAATAATAATAATAATAATAATAATAGGCCTAATAATAATAATAATAATAATAATTCTAGGGCGAGTAAGTGCCTACAATAATTCGAAGAGAATATATAAAAAGGCATAAATTATCACAACAGTATGTGTATAATGGCCTGAGGAATATACATGTCCGAAGAAAGTAAGGAATATACATAATAACCTAGAAGATATAAATAACCTGAAAAGGCCATTAAGAATATGTAACATTACATGATAACTATGAATTATAGGTACAACTTAATGGGAAAACACTAAATATTAAAATAATATCTGACATAAATCTTACAACCCAACTCGCATAAAACATTACATTTTGTTCATTTTTGAATAACAAATGTTATTGCTAAGTGCCATTCTAAGATTCATAGGCCTGTCATTTGCACCAAAAAGCCATATAATAATAATAATAATAATAAGAATAATAATAATAATACTAATAATAATCATCCGGTATCATGGAAGCTAGGGTCGCCGTCTTCCGGAAACCAAACGCACCATTTCCTCTCTGTCCATGCATTGATCTTCCTCCATCTTTCCTCTGATATTCATACCTGCTTGTATCCCTTCTATCCAAGTTTTTCTTCGGTCTTCCTATCTTCCTCCTTTCCATTGGGAATCCATTCCACTAACATTTTTTGACAATCTTTGTTCTGGCATTCTTTTTGACATGACCATACCACTTTGTCAAATGCAAGCAATCTTTTCTTTCTATAATGTCTACGATGTTCCAGCAAATACTACTAATAATAATACTAATAATAACTAATACATAACACTAATAATAAATAATCCTCTTCTTCTTCTTCTACTACTACAAGGTTTAGGCTATGCAGCCTGTTCCGGCGAAGTTAAAAGTGGAGTCCATCTTCTGCGTGGTCGGCCAACATCTCTTGTTCCTCTGGGATTATACAGAAAGGTTCTTTTGGGTATTCTTTCGTTGTTCATTCTCATTAAGTGTTCTGTCCATTTCTTATTATTTTCGCTGATTTTATCTTCATTTTATATATATTTAATTCTTCTCGTATAGTTTTATTCCTTATTCTATCCGCTCTTGTGCATCCTTTCACATTACGTAAAAACAGCATTTCCGCAGTCTGTATCCTGTTTTTATCCCTTGATTTCATTATCCAATTTTCACTTCCATACAACAACAAAGGAACAGCCATTGTTTTATATAATTTAAGTTTCATATATTTTCTTGTTTTCCGACCTAAGGTTCTTTTTATGGTTCCACAATAGTCTGAAATTTATTTACTTTATTTTCTATATCTTTATTTTCTCTATAAGTTATATCACATCCTAAATATTGGAAATGTGATACTTGTTCTATTATTTTGTTATTCAGTACAATTTTTTATCTAATTCCATATTTACCAATAAATGCCATTACTTTTGACTTATTTATTGATATTTTACAATTATATCTATTGGCTATTAATTTAAATTTATATGCTAACATTTGGAGCTCATTTTAAGATTCTGCTAAAAGTACATCGTCAGCGAATAATAAAGCATTTATTTTATCTTTATTATCGATTAATATTCCTTCATTAGTTAAAACCTTCTTCCATTCTTTTAGGATATCGTCCATATAAATATAATAATAATAATAATAATAATAATAATAATTAATAATAATACCAGATGTGTTGGCTTATACTCCTATTCGGTGGATTGCGAGTTCAAGTATCATGGCAGATTGAGGTTTTTATCTTTAAATTACATGTTTGTTATTTCAATACCACGATCCATTTCACTGTTAATCACCTTTTGCATATTTAATAGAAAATGTATATTCAAAAATTATAGTTCGTTAGGTCACACATACCCCTCCATGGTATCTTTACCTTGTCGTGGTGGAGTGGCTTGTGTGCTTAAATGATCCTGAGAGCTATGCCGGCGGTAGCATTGCTGCCGATAGGGTTACCCATGCCGGACTGGTCGAAGGTGATAAGCCAGACGAAATAAGTACCTTGGTCGAAAGAGTGACGATCTTTCACCGTAAAAATACAACCGTCAAGAAATGCGGACATGGGTTCTACTGGGGTAAAATTTTCCGGAGGTCAAATAGTCCCCCATTCGGTTCTCCGGGCGGGGACTACTTCAGGGAACCCATGCCAAAGGCTCAAACACAGGGACATGTTCCTAGGAACATGGAATGTTAGGACTTTATACAATAGCGGGGCACTAGAGATATTAACGCGGGAATTGGATAAATCGCCCTTGGATATAGTCGCTTTACAGGAAGTTAGGTGGCCAGGAGAAGGTAGTCAGGAATCAGGAAGCTTTGCATTATACTATGGGGGTGCAGAAAGACCTGCATTTGGAACGGGTTTTTTTAGTCAGAAGGAGGATCCTATCCGCTATCCGAGATATTAAGTTTGTTAGTGATAGGATATCATACATAATTCTAAAGGGTAAACGACATGATTTTATAATTGTAAATGTACATGCCCCCACAGAAGATAAAGATGACAAGATCAAGGATGAGTTCTATGAAGAATTAGAATGCTTATTTGATAGCCTTTCACGATATCATATGAAAATTGTCTTAGGAGATTTTAATGCAAAAGTGGGGCGGGAAGATATATTCAAACCAACAATAGGCAAATTCAGTCTTCATGAAGATAGTAACGACAACGGGGTTAGATTAGTCACATTTGCCACATCAAAGAATCTCATTGTTAAGAGCACAACATTTCAGCATAAGGATATTCATAAATACACCTGGACGTCCCCAGATGGAGAAACTCGGAACCAGATAGATCATGTATTAGTGGATAAACGCTGGCACAGTAGCATCATTGATGTTAGATCAGTTAGAGGGACAGACTGCAATTCGGATCATCATCTGGTCAGAGTGAAAATCAGACAACGGCTATCGCTTATGAGAGGAACAAACGCTAAAGATGATTCTGTAAAATATGAATTAAAAAACTTGAAAAATGATGAAATGCGGCAAGAATACCAAATCAAAATTGCTAATAGATTTGAAGTACTGGAATCTTCAGATGACAATGTGGCAAACGAAGAAGAAACTGATATAAATAAAGAATGGGAGGCTATAAGAGATACTATTAAATTGTCAGCATCAGAAAGCATTGGTTGTTTAAAAAAGAGGCAAAACAAGAAATGGTTTGATGAGGAATGTGCCGACATTGTAAAGAAAAGAAAGCTAGCAAAAATGAAATGGTTACACGAGCCAAATGAGGTAAATTTAGAGCAATTGGGTAGTGTTAGACGGGAAACCACCAAGTTACTAAAGAGTAAAAAGAGGGAATATTTGAGAGAGAAGATTAATGATCTTGAAATGAATGCAAAAAATAGGAACATTAGAGAATTATATCAGGGAATTAGTATAGAGAAGAAAGGGTTTCAGGCTAGAACAAACATAATTCGGAATGAAAATGGGGATATGATTGCAGATTCCAAGAGTATATTAAATAGATGGAAAAGTTATTTTAATCAGCTATTAAATGTACATACAGAACAGGACATTGAGGAGGATAAGTTACAGACAGCAGAAATGCTAGTCGCAGAGCCAAGTGCATTAGAGGTTGAAATGGCAATTGAAAAATTGAAGATGTATAAAGCATCAGGTTCAGATGAGATCCCAGCAGAACTGATAAAATCAGGGGGAGAAAAATTGATGGACAAGATACGCTGGTTGCTTAGTATGATTTGGGAAAAAGAAGCTCTTCCAGATGAATGGAAGGAATCAATTATCGTACCAATTTATAAGAAAGGAGATAAAACTGATTGCAACAACTATAGGGGCATCTCATTACTTTCAACTTCGTACAAAATTCTAACAAATATATTAGTAAGCAGACTTACTCCCTATATTGATGACATTCTAGGAGATCATCAATGTGCATTTAGAAGAAACAGGTCTACAACAGATCAGATTTTTAGTATAAGACAGATTTTAGAAAAGAAATGGGAATATAATGGTACTGTACATCAACTATATGTAGACTTCAAAAAAGCATATGATTCAATTAAGAGGGAGAAGTTATATAGTATCCTGCTGGAGTTCGGAATTCCTAAAAAGTTAGTTAGACTTATACGAATGTGTCTAAATGGCTCAACGAGTAGGGTGCGTGTAGGCAAACAGTTTTCAGACACTTTTGAAATCCAGAATGGGTTGAAGCAAGGAGATGCACTATCTCCTCTACTATTTAATTTTGTACTAGAGCATGCCATTAAATCTTTAGAGAATGAGGAAGGCTTACAACTGAATGGTATTAATAAGCTGTTAGTTTATGCTGATGATGTAGTACTACTGGCCGATAGCGAGGAGATACTAAAGGCCAACACGCACACACTATTGAGTAACACTAAGAAATTAGGACTGGAAGTAAATATCAGTAAAACTAAATATATGGTCACACGTAGAAATACATTATATAATGGAAATGGACAGCTAATGACAAATGAGGGAAATTTTGAGGAATTGGCTGAATTCAAATACCTAGGAACAATAATCACAAATAGGAATGAGATGCACAAAGAAATTAAACATAGGCTCAATTCTGGAAATGCATGCTATTATGCATTGCAGAGACTTTTGATGTCCCAACTCCTTTCAAAAAACGTTAAGCTGAAAATATATAAAACTATTATTCTACCAGTTATATTATATGGGTGCGAAACATGGACTCTTACTTTAAGGGAGGAAAGGAGATTACGAGTATTTGAGAATAAAGTTCTTAGGAAAATTTTTGGACCAAAGAGAGATGAACAGACAGGTGAATGGAGAAGACTACATAACAATGAACTACATGGTCTTTATAGGAAGCCAGATATAATAAGAACAGTTAAGTCCCGTAGACTGCGATGGGCAGGACATGTTGCGCGTATGGGGAATGAAAGACGTGCATGGAAACTTCTTGTAGGAAAGCCAGAAGGAAAACGCCCAGTTGGTAGACCAAGAATGAGGTGGGAGAACAACATTAACTATGATTTGAGGGAAGTAGATTATACAGGGAATGATTGGAAAGCATTAGCTCTGGATAGGGATGTGTGGAGAGCTTATGTCCGTGCGGCCATGAACCTACGGGTTCGATAGTGCCAGTGAGTAAGTAAGTAAGTAAGTAGGTCACACATACGGGCGTACATTATGTAGTTCAGAGCACAAGTAGACCGCGACCAAAACATGTGTTATTGTAGGCCTATTGCATTAAAAATAATGTTAAAATAATTCTAACTCAGTTTGACCATGATCATAGTTTAAGATAAAATAAAAAATGCGTTTTCTAAATTTCTTCTCTATTTTAATGTAACTTCTCCCTTACAGGTACATTTATATGCTTTATTTAGTAAAGTAATCCCACAACAGACCCGGAGGCCCTTGGGGTAGTAGGAGGTTAAGGTTCCCACTTTTTCCAGACAATCGGCACGTTATGTCAGCCGGGTTGTCAGCCCTGCGTGACGGCCGCCTTTACCCCCAGAACAAGCGTCTGGTGCTCATTTCCGTTAGAGGATGAGTCGACCCCAGGGTCATAGTGCCGCCAGAGGGTCTTAACGGGACTTAAACCCTCGACTCTCCGGCTTGTAGCTCAATGCCTTAACCACTACGCTACGGCGTGCCCCTACTTAAACGCTTTACAGGGACACAACCTATCGGCATTTGGGTGGCTACAATAATTAGCGACTTCAGGTTGAGAAGACCAGCTATAACGGCTGAGGGACTCGACATGCTGACCACATGTCACCCCTACACTGGCTTATGATCGTCTACCTCTGTGATTAACAGATGTGGACGTAGACCAGCAGCCGGTTGGTAGGTCAAGGGCCTTCTAGGCCTGTCGCGCTTGGAGTTTTTTCAACCTATCGGGAGAGGATTTATAACTCTGGATCATGCACATACATTTTTGACTACACAAGAATACGAAGAGCTTCCCTAGATGAGTGTTCAGCTCAATGCCAAGACCACCCCCGAGACAATACGGACATTTAAAACAAGACACACCATTCTTAGTCATTCATACTTAAACAAGGTGATGATGGCCAAACGACGCTCGAGGACTATTCGGAGCTCAAACTTCCCCGACATGCCTTACAGGAGCGAAAAAAAAAAAAAAAAAAAAACTTGTCCCGATCGTTTTTAAGTGCTCCCTAGAATTAATTACGGATTAATAACTTTTAACATCTTATTATTCCAATCATGATATATTGACTTAGTCTACCTGTGTTGTGAACCATTCATATAGACTAATGCTAGGCTATCAACAAATCCTCATCATAATCAACAACAAGGATTAAGCCCACTGGCCTGTTCCTATCTCAATATAGGTCGAATTGGTTCTTCCATCTCTTCAATGTTCTTCCCAACATTCTTCTTCCTTTTGGTTTATAATTATACATTCTTCTTGGTACAAAAGCTCATTGAGAAACTGAAACAGATGATCGGAAAGGGAGACCCACTAGTGAGAATAATCAAAGCCTGCCTACAGCGAAACATAGTCCAAGTAAACAACAATGTTGAAATTTCGGAAGATATCGTACAGACGGAGTTCTGCAAGGAGATCCCATGAGCCCCACACTGTTTAACATCTATACAGCAGACGTGAACACCATAATCGAGGAAAACTCAAAAGCAAAACTAATCTTATATGCAGACGATATGGTGATAGGAGCTACAGAAAAGGAGGACATACAAAAAGCAATAAAAAGATTAGAGATCTGGGCACAGGAGAAAACAAGAAATTCCACGAGCCGACCGAAGAAATGCAAGTGTGTGTGTTGTGTGGACAAAGATGTAGGAAATACCACATCATAACATGTGCGAAAAGAACAAAACCCATTACAGACTACAGCAAAGACTAAACAACCACTAATGCTCAACCTGAGTGCACATTTCTTATTATTATTATTATTATTATTATTATTATTATTATTATTATTATTATTATTATTATTATTATTATTGGTATGCGCTGTTCATAAAAAATCCTAAATGAGTTATATGCAACTAAAAGAGCTGTTTAAATGCCTGAAAATGAAATTGGTATTAAAATAATTAAATATATGGAATTATTTTTGTATTCCCAGCCTTTTGAAAGCAATTAGATTCGACATTTGGGCCTATCAAAAACAAATTAAATGGTCAATTCTTGACATACGTCATATCAAAAAGGTCCTTGACAAAATGGTGTGTCAGATCAAGTGACAGGATGAAAACGTCTGTCATCAGCTGGATCATCATTAGGCAATGGTCATAATTTTACATGAGGAAGGGGTTTGGAATTTAACCGCATTTTCCAGGATCTCCACGTCAAGAACAGCCAAGTGCTGCACACGATTTTTAAGTGCAATTGAAAAGAATTATGAGATTATTGTTTTGTTGCGGGTGGTCCCAACCCTTCACAGTTGTCACAGTCAATCACGGAACTTAAATAAATGTCTTGAGGAACGAGTGTCTGAGCCTGAAGGCGCCATTCTGCACGTTCCCATCATAAATTCATTGTTCTTACAATATATAATATATCTATTATTTAATAAAATAAAATAAGTTATAGATTCAATTCTTCAAATACATTATAGCGTTACCCTAAATTCTCTCAAAAACGTTATATATATATATATATATATATATATATATATCCATAGTAATTCTGCCCGAAGACAGGTCCTTCACTGCAGTCATAGCATTTTCATGCTATGCTTGCAGCTTTACTAGGGAATTATAGGTGTGGTAGCTTCCCGTTGCTTTCAACACCGGTGAAGGATAATGATAATGATAAGGATGATGGTGATGGCCATATGATTTCGGGGACCGTTTGGGCCTTTAAGTTTTCCTGACATTTGTCTTACAGGGGAGGAAAAACACCCGATAAAAACCTCACCCAGAAAAAACTGCCCCGACCGGGGATCGAACCGCGGCCCCGCTGCGTGACAAGGCAGCACGCTACCTCGAGACCACAGCGGTGGATATATATATATATATATATATATATATATATATATATTTATTTATTTATTTGCTTACTTGGCATAGTCAGCTACTAGGTGGCAGTGAAGACGGAGTTCTCGCGGCATCTAGGTAATAGTGGAGTGTGTGTTATATATATATATTATATATATATATATATATATAAAAGAAAAATAAGTGCTTAAATTAGATTTGCCTGATGGTGTAATGGATAACACCCAGGGGTACCAACCCTGAGTTCCGGGTTCAAATCCCGTTCAGGCATTTATTTGTCTTATATATATATATATATATATATATATATATATATATATATATTATAGCAAGTTTCACAACGTCTTCCTGCACCCAATTAATCTACTATCATTCTCCTCCACATCTCTGTCATTCCAATCTCAATCGTTCAATCCTCTTTCCCTCTTGCTGCTCAAACACCATAAATCATTTTAGGTCGTCCTCTTCTTCTTCTACCAAGTGGCAGTGAAGTATTCTTCTTGGGAATCTGTCTTCTGCCATTTTTTTACAGGAACATACAATTTTGTTTGCTTTATGAAATCCGCAATTGAAGTTTGAACATTCATCTTTGTGTTAATTACACTGTATCTTATTTCATCTCTTCTAGAAATTCCAGCTGAACGCCTCCAAAAATCCATTTATGCAGAATTTAATTTACTTACTGTTCTAGATTTTAATCATTTAAGTTAAAATTTAATAATATACATATATATATATATATATATATATATATATATATATACATGGGGCACGCCGTAGCGTAGTGGTTAAGGCACTGAGCTACAAGCCGGAGGGTCGACCGTTGGGGTCAGGATTTTTAAACTGATCCAAACCCTCTGGCGGCACTATGGCCCTGGGGTCGACTCAGCCTCTAACGGAAATGTGTACGCAGATGCTTGTTCTGGGGGGTAAAGGCGGCCGTCACGCAGGGATGACATAAAGTGCCGACTGAAACATCCCCTATACGAAGTGGGAAGCCTAAACCTCCCACTACCCCAAGGGCCTCCTGGGCCTGTTGTGGGATCACTTTTACTTATATTATATATATATATATATATATAATATCTAAGTATATCCATTCATAGTAATTCTGCCCGAAAGCAGGTCCTTCACTGCAATCATAGCATTTTCATGCTATGCTTGCAGCTTTACTAGGGAATTGTGTAGGTGTGGTAGCTTCCCGTTGCTTTCCACACCTGTGAAGGATGAATATATATATATATATATATATATATTCACAGTAATATAATGTACGGTTAAAAACTATAATATAGTTATCTTATACTAGTATCGATATATATATATTCGCCTGTACTTTTCTCTTTGGGGGGGGATCTAAGTAATTCATCTTAATATAATCGTATAATTTCTCTGTGATAGATTATGAGACCATTTTTCGATCCATGGTAACTAATAGATAGAACCGGCGATTTATATTATATATATATATATATATATATATATATATTGTGGAAAGCAACGGGAAAGCTACCACACCTATATTCCGTAGTTAAAGCTGCAAAGAATAGCATGGAAAAGCTATGATTGCAGTGGAAAAGACCTGTCCTCGGGCAGAATTACTATGGATGGATATATATATATATATATATATAGGCCTATATATATATAAAAACGGACCACAGCGAAAACTCTATTTGTTTAATTATATAAGACCTAAACCTGTGACTCGAACTATCATTCCTTGATAATGGCATGTGGGATCATGCCCAAACGTCGGAGTCAGTGACCAGCGGCCGAACTTGAATCCAAGACGCGGAAAACCCAAGAAAACTTTCTTATTCATATATATATATAGTTCTATCAGCTACATGGATACGAAAAATGGTATCTTAATCTATCACAGGAGAAATTATACGATTAGCTTATATTAAGATGAATTACTTAGATCCCCCCCCCCCCAAAGAGAAAAGAACAGGCGAATAGAGGAAGATAGGCCTACAAGAGAGACATAATGTAAAGAGCATTTATAGCTTATAGACTTCAATAATCTGGCACGAATGGATAATGAAAGAGGGGCATGGAAGCTTCGTATAGGAAAACCAGAGGGAAAACGCCCAGTTGATAGACCACGAATGAGGTGGGAAAATAGCATTAATCATGATTTGAGGAAGTAGATGATAACTGGGGATAACTGGTAAAGACGTTCCTCATACAAGTTACAGGATGTACAAAACTAGATAGAATTAGAAATAAGGATATAAGAGAAGAATTTTAAAAGTGTAGCTTTTATTGGATAAAGTCATCAATTGACAAAAGTGAATTGTTCACATGAATGAGTGCGGAGAGATATCCATTGTTAACAAGAAATGATAGTCTATAGCAAAAGGAAGACGTAATGTCGGAAGACCAGAAATCGTTGGGCTGATGCATTATAAAGTCAGAACAGGCAATTACCTAATCTTTGGAGTGACGACGATGACGATAACTGGAAAACATTAGCTCAGGATAGTTAGTAGACTGCGATGGTTAAGACATGCGACACGAATGGAGAATGAGGTGGGAGAATGACATTATCAATTATTTGAGGGAAGTGAATTATAGAGCAAGTTATTGAAAAATATTAGCTCCAGAAGGAGATGAATGGAAAGCTTGACCCATTCGCATCAGGTTTAAATGCTCAATGCATTTCCCCAGAAACCGGATTTAAGTTACTGTAAATTGTATTGTCAATTTTCAGACATTCAAAACAAACAAAATATAATGGTACTTCAGATCACAATAAGGGTGTAGGCCAAAACATATTCCTCTACTACTCATAAATGTTAACAAAAGATCACCATGTCAACATTGCAAAATATATAACAGCAGAATTAAGCGACTGTACCTCGTCTTCTGAGCTGAAGGTCATTTAACTGCCGGCGAGTCTACCTCGTGTTTTGAGGCGAATGGGTTAAAGCCAGTGAGTTAGTTGATAATAAAGGAATCCTTTTTATTAAAAAACAGCGTCGAATTATTGCAAGTTCCTACCTGAGTTTATAAAAATACATTATCATACTAGGTCTCATTTCAGTAATTTATGGTTATATAAAGTGTCATGTTTAATTTGTAAAATATACACCCATTAATGTTAAATTTCGAAAGACTTAATTAGTTTGAAACTAATATGGCAGCCAGTAAATTATTTCGTCTTTAAACAATATTGCATACTATAATTGCGTTGCTTTTTGTTCATCTTTCAATGGGTTATGTTTACTAAGTAATATGAGTGGTAAACATGAAAAGCCTTTATGATATCACATTGCTTTTAGTTACGCAAAATTTATATTATCCTAATTGAATGCATACTTTCATAATAGGCTCAGTTAGTAAAATTTCTCCTAGGATTATTAATCAATACAAAATTCTATGAACAAGATTATTATACATATTTTATGGCATTATTAATAATTTCCAAAGCTAAGGGTACTTGGAAATAGCATACGAATGTGTCTAAATGGCACAAAGAGTAGGGTGCGTGTAGGCAAACAGATTTCGGACACTTTTGAAATCCAAAATGGATTGAAGCAAGGAGATGCACTATCTCCTCTACTATTTTGTTTTGTACTAGAGCATGCCATTAAATCTTTAGAGAATGAGGAAGGCTTACAACTCAATGGTATTAATAAGCTGTTAGTTCATGCTGATGATGTAGTACTATTGGCCGATAGCGAGGAGATACTAAAGGACAACACGCACACACTATTGAGTAACACTAAAAAATTAGGACTGGAAGTAAATATCAATAAAACTAAATATATGGTCACACGTAGAAATACATTATATAATGGAAATGGACAGCTAATGACAAATGAGGGAAATTTTGAGGAAGTGGCTGAATTCAAATACCTAGGAACAATAATCACAAATAGGAATGAGATGCACAAAGAAATTAAACATAGGCTCAATACTGGAAATGCGTGCTATTATGCATTGCATAGACTCTTGATGTCCCAACTCCTTTCAAAAAGTTAAACTAAAGATATATAAAACTATTATTCTACCAGTTATATTATATGAATGCAAAACATGGACTCTTACTTTAAGGGAGGGAAGGAAATTACAAGTATTTGAGAATAAAGTACTTAGGAGGATTTTTGGACCAAAGAGAGATGGACAGACAGGTGAATGGAGAAGACTCCATAACAATGAACTACATTGTCTTAATAGGAAGCCAGATATAATAAGAACAGTTAAGTCTCGTAGACTACGATGGGCAGGACATGTTGCACGTATGGAGAATGAAAGACTTGCATGGAAGCTTCTTGTATGAAAGCCAGAGGGAAAACGCCCAGTTGGTAGACCAAGAATGAAGTGGGAGAATCACATTAACTGTGATTTGAGGGAAGTAGATTATACAGGGAATGATTGGAAAGCATTAGCTCTGGATAGGGATGTATGGAGAGCTTATGTCCGCGTGGCCATGAACCTACGGGTTGAATAGTGCCAGTGAGTAAGTAAGTAAGTAAGTAAGTAAGTAAGTAAGTAAGTAAGTAAGTAAGTAAGGTACTTAGAATTCCGTACTCATACGGAAACCAGATCCACAATGGGTAAACTGATCGAACTTCACGTCCTTGCAGATTTACTAAATCAAACTGGAGATATGACACAGTCTATCTCTTTATGTCTGTTGAGCACACGCTAGATATTTTTTAGTGAATGTATGGGAACACGAACACTTACTTAATACAGGCTTTCCTGCTTTCCAGAGATTCCTATCTTCCCATTGTCCTTCTTCCATACCCCTTTTCATCATGGCTCATATATTCCCTCATACCATGTTCTTCTACTTATCCCCCTCTTTCTTCTGCCTGGTACGATCCAATCTAACACAGGTTTAGGCCATTGGTCTTCCGACATCCGTTGTACATGTCCATATCACTGTAAACTCTCTTTGTTATCCTTTCGATAACAGTTTCTTGTGCATTCATTTCTTGTCTGATGTATGTATTTCGAATATGTTGTAGCCTGGATATTCTCATACTTCTCCGTAATCCATCCATTTCTGTCGCCAAAATTCTTTTCTGCATCATTTCATTTAGCCTATTGTCTAGCTTTCTGATCCATATGTAAGTATACTTCCTATTACTGTCTGTATTTTTTTTTTGTTGCTTTTCTGGTCAAACAAATTTCTATTCCATAAAATACCATTCAGGGATCTAATCGCCTTCCTTGCACAATTTACTCTGTTAATAATATCTTTTTCACAAATACCAGATTTATCTATTATAGATCCAAGATATTTAAATTCTTCAACACGTTTAATTATCATATTATTTATTTGTAGGTCTTCTGAATTTTCTCCGATTGCCATATATTCTATTTTGATATAATTTATCTTCAATCCACCTACCTCAAATGCATCTACCAACTTTATAATCATATATTCTATATCTTCCTTATCTTGTCCTGTTGTAATCGGGTCATCAGCGAATAATAAATTGTGCAGAAAACAGGCCATTAATGTTGATTCCCATTCCCCTAAATGACTTATTAAAATTAATTAATACATGTTCTAAGTATATCTTGAACAATGTTGGTGATATTCCGCATCCTTGTCTTAATCCTTTTGTTATATCAAATTCTGAGGATACTATACTTCCAACCTTAATACTTGCTTTACAATCATACATTCTTTTTATAAAATGTATAAGAGATTTAGGTATTCCAAACTTCTCCATTGCCACCCAAAGCTTGTTGATGGGTACAGAGTCATATGCCTTTTCCAGAGTCACATGCCTTTTCCAGATCTATAAATGATATATGAACTTCTTTTCCTTTAGCCAACATCTTTTCTGTACCATAAACTAATTGGTTAAGAATATACGCATCAAGCTGGAAGGTTGGGAATTCGAGTCCCAATGGGGTCAGGATTTTTAAACTGAACTAGATCTTCTAGAAGCACCGTGGCCCTGAGGTAGGTTCAGCCTCTAATATAAATGAGTACCAAACGATTTTCCTATGAGTAAAAGACTGCCGTCACACAGTGCTGACGTCTTGTGTCGATTGTAGAGAAATGTGGGAGCCTTAACCTGTTATCGCCCCAAGGATCTCCTGAGGTTTGTAGTGGGCTCAGTTTTTGTAAGAGAACAACCTACGCAAATGCTATATTGTAGACGCGCAGAAAATAACTTTGACTCAATGAAGCAGGATATTTTAAATTTATTTGATTCTATCGCAATTCCACTACCAAACGGTACAATCTCCGTACTCGAGTTCCTTACCAAAATGTTATTATTAGGGCATGGCATTTCATTACCTATAAATTGGTAAAAAATGCATTTATGGCCTAAAAATTCAAAAAATGACCAATAAAATAAAAAATGACCAATAAAAAGTTAAAAATTACCAATAAAAATACTAATATTATTAGATTAAGTACTCACTTGATTACTGAATTACATAAAATTTAATTAACATCAGAATATTAAAAAAAAGTAGTTAAAAAATACATATTACAGTACCTTTTACTGCAGAAAATCCATTTCAATTACACGGTGCACTTTTACAGCAATTTTGAATTGCAGTTAACAATCAGAATAAGGGTAGAAGCTAGCATAAGCTCTAAGAAATTGAATAAAATTCCTAGAAGTGGGCAAGATCATTATGCACATACCTTGAAAAATAGGGGTAGTAGTTAGCAAAACAACTACTTAATTCCAAGAAATTGTATTGACAAGGAAAAATACTGAATTATAATACAAATCTTAAATCAAATACAAATAATGTCACAGCCTTCCGGAAAAGTGTAAAAAATGCTCATAATGACCTAAAAATTGCCAAAAAATGACATATCCCTAAAAAAGTTAAGAAAATGCAAAAAAAAAGTGCCCTAACAAATTGCTTTTATTTAATCCGTTTTTTTAATGCCGTACATTTTCATATATGCAAGCAATGTTGCAACCTTCATAAGAAAAAGAAGCAAATTCATTAATTGCCTTGCCCTAGTTATCAGACAGGTTCCCTCTAAAACTCCATGGCGCAACAGGCCTATAAGGCTCTTGTTCTACCATCCGGCTGCTGTTCTCACATCCGCGTATATTAATCATAGAGGTAAATGATCATCCAACCAGCGTAGGTGTGACACGTGGTCAAGCATGTCGGGTACCCGGCGCCGTTATAGCTAGTTTTCTCAACCTGGAGCTCTACATATCGTAGCTACCCAAATTCCTCACGATGTTTGGTGGGCACTAATCCCATACGGGCCGAAATTCCATGAGAAAATTTCTTCCCCAATGGAGACTCGAACCAACAAGTACCCTCTACAACCCCCAAAATATGCGAAAAAGAATTATGAATCACTCTGTATATTCTAACTATATTATTTGTTGAACACTAGTCTTAGATATGAGGGACGAGAATCTTCATATTTCATTAAGCAATTATGTTCATCAACGAGTATACTGTAAGGATACTGAATGTTCAGAGACGGTTTAGTTAAATACTCGTATCTCGCTGTCCTTCTCATTAGCGAGGTTGGAGCCCTTCTAACCCTGAATAACTAATGTAAACTAGTAACTCTGCCAACCCTCTGCAAACAAACGTTTAGTAGATAAGCGGAAACGTTGTCTAAAATCTTCACACCAAGGCACGTGATATATAAGCAAGTGTCAGAAATATTAAATCACATAATTACATAACACGCACTGGTAAACACTTTCCTAAATTATATGATAACATTCCCTCATGCATCATCTCTGGAGGGTTGGGATTATCTTTCCCTGGCGTCAGTATGCACATCAACAGCATCAAATAAGATACTTCCACTCGGGGCGGTGCATCCTCAACCCCCCTCCCCGCAAAAAATATTAAAACTGATTAAAGATATTGAAGAGTTGTACTGAAAATAGTCTTCTTCTTCTTCGGCTTTCCCCCACTTATAGGTTTGACGTCTTCAGTTTCCATTTATCTCTATTATTCCAATCTTCCTCTTTCAAATTCCTATCATCTATTATGGTTCTGACGTAAGTTTTCCATTTCCATCTTGGTCTGCCACTTTTATTTCTTCCAGGGGGTGACCATTGATATATATTTCTTGGCCATCTTTCATTTTCCATTCTTTATACATGGCCATAGCATTTAAGCGTTTGATTTTCAATTCTCTTAACAACAGATGTAAAAAAAAAAGTAAAGTGATCCCACAACAGGCCCGGAGGCCCTTGGGGTAGTAGGAGGTTAAGGCTCCCACTTTTTCTAGACAATCGGCACTTTATGTCAGCCGGGTTGTCAGCCCTGCGTGACATTGCCAATGTGGCGGGGAACACCTTGCTGGAAAAGGTAGTCGGGTACATATCCCGTCAACTAGGAGGAAATATCGATAGCTGAAACAGCAATTTTTAATAGCTCCTATCATGGCCATTGACGATATTTGTTTTCCATTATTACAAGCCGAAACTTGGGAATTAACCTTTCATGAGTCATAATTATGTAGCTTATTTGTAACTTAAATTCAATACAACGGTCTCAGGAATGTTTCCTTTATGTCCTTTCATCTTGAATTGCACTGCTACTCTTAATGAGTTCCTTAACCCTTAAATTGGCGAAACTCTAAGTTATTTTCCAGTTATTTAAATGTATCTAACCGTAGTGAAAACAAAATCATCTAAATCTGTAAATTATTACTATCCATCCATCCATAGTAATTCTGCCCGAAGGCAGGTCCTTCACTGCAATCACTGCATTTTCAAGCTATGCTTGCAGCTTTACTAGGGAATTGTAGGTGTGGTACCTTCCCGTTGCTTTCCACACCAGTGAAGGATGATAATGATAAGGATGATGGCTATATGATTTCGGGGACCATTTGGGTCTTAAAGTTTTCCTGACAGGTGAGGAAAAACCCGATAAAAACCTCACCCAAAAAAAAACTGCCCCTACCGGGAATCGAACCCGGGCCCGCTGTGTGACAAGGCAGCACGCTACCTCGAGATCACAGCGGTGGACATTATTACTATATTATTGGGCAATTTGACATAAATTGAAGTAATTTCGATTCGTTATTTTTTTTTGTTTTATTAATTTTATTATTCAATGCCCCAGGTTGTCATTTCGACAGTACTGGTTCTCTCTCCTGGCAAGTAATTGTAACCCACTTCTGAATTTGGGGCGCCTAGAAGGCGGAGTTACGTTACCCCGATGATATGAGTGATAAATGATAATGAAACCCTAGGAGAGTTCTTAACCTAAGTAAAAAAAAAGGTAAAGTGATCCCACAACAGCCCCGAAACCCTTGTGGTAGTAGGAGGTTAAGGCTCCCACTTTTTCTAGACAATATGCACTTTATGTCAGCCGGGTTGTCAGCCCTGCGTGACGGCCGCATTTACCCCAGAACAAGTGTCTGGTACTCATTTCCGTTAGAGGCTGAGTCGACCCCAGGGCCATAGTGCCGCCAGAGGGTTTGGTCAATTTAAAAATCCTGACCCCAACGGGACTTGAACCCTCGACCATCCGGTTTGTAGCTCAGTGCCTTAACCACTACGCTACGGCGTGCCCCCCGTTCTTAATCTAAACTTAACCTAAATTCCAGACCATGGACAATCACAGGAATAATTCTCTTTGAGGAAAAATCCCTATGGTATGACCGGGAATCGAACCCGGGACCTCATGAACAGTGGTCAAAAACGCTGACCACTATCTCATGAGGCTGGTATTGAATAAATTGAACAGAAGCATTTTATGATAGTTTGTCAATTTAAGAATTAAAAAAATATAAATAATAGGCCTACATGAACTTTTACATGCACCCCGCCAACGGGCCTTAGAGTGCTGCGACCTGTCCGCAATGTATTTCTACCGCAGAGATCATACGCAGGCAAGCTTCGTAAATGCCGATCTAGTTTTCTTCCTATGTACCTCCTAGAATCAGTTTTTTGGGTATGGAAAAGTACGCGAGACGAGAGGGAACTCTTCAACTCTTCTCACGTCTATTGTCGCTGGATTAACATCGTAAAAATCACGAATTGCCAAAAACTAAATTAATAAGCTTGACAGCACCCATGCTCGCGCGGGACGTATGGGATATACGCATACAAGACAAATACTCAAAAATGAGTCAATGCAAAAGTCCAGGGTCCAGAGTTTTGTTATAGAGATATAAATAAGTTTAGATTTCTCCAATTGTATCTGTACATTGAAACATTCGCTTTATTTTGCGCCTTATTATTAATTTAAAGCCAATTTGAGATATAGTCACTATA
The DNA here is from genome assembly GCA_030220185.1 of Diploptera punctata. NCBI lineage: Eukaryota > Metazoa > Arthropoda > Insecta > Blattodea > Blaberidae > Diploptera > Diploptera punctata. The sequence continues at coordinate 32,689 of JASPKZ010005003.1, forward strand.
TTCCTCATCCAGTTGAGGTAGGGGCCGCCACTGATTCCACTAATAAATCTCATGTTAGAAAATGTATCCTAACAAAGGAATAATTTAGATTATTGGTATTTTTTGTTGGGTTCAAGGCGATAGCAAACATGTAGCCATTACTCATGTTAATTGCATCAGATACAACACTAAAATACGTTAATTGAAAATTTATACATATCAATTATATGAGA
>JASPKZ010005004.1:0-35583 GCA_030220185.1 Diploptera punctata
AGCAATGAGAAAAAATATTTTTTAATACAATTAGGAAAAAAATGTAACATTCGTGAAATGTTGTATTCAAATAGGGTAAGTGATGTAAGGTGATGTAATGCATAACGAATTCCCTTTTATAACCTTTTTTTTGAGAAAACTTGTATCTTGTGCAATTAAAGTAACACCTCTAGTATTAATAACTCATGACATCTTATAAAAAATAAGGCATGTTATGGTGAGATATATTCTTAATATTTTTAAACATATATATACAAACTTATATTTTTTTTTAATTCCTTTAATGCTTAATATTTGAAAAGGTAAAATAAATTTAAAGAGTTAATAAGTTACTAAGCGTGACCAGACGTCCCGATTTTGGCGGACAGTCCCGATTTTTAACAATTTTGTCCCGCGGTTCCCCGGCATTTAAAAAAAAAGTTCCTATTTTTGGAAAGAATGCAGGAACAAGCGGGAGAACGGAAAGGAAATAGAATGGTTGTTACACCTGCTCTGCAAAATGTTACTGAAGTTTGTGGGTTTCCTATGGATCGCAGGAGGTTCGTTGAAAATTACCATTTCGACGAACATAACACGCGCCGCGCGCGCGCCGTTCGTGTTCGCGGCGCGCAGATGTGTACGACCTAATAGCATGCGTCATCACAAAGCCTCAGATGTAGCTGCGACTCCGTGAAGGTAACACGTGCGGGCCACTCCGCTAAAATGCGTAAAATTAACAATTATTAAAATTTCTCAGTGAGTTTTTTTTGTACAAAAGTGCATTTAGTGATACGTGTGTTCGTGTATAAATTTTTTATCGACTGGAGTATTTTGTTAGATTCCCAGTCACAAACATCACACGTCCACAAGCTCGTGGCTTTTGAAAGGGATTTTCCACTGTCACCTCGCCACAGAAACAACGAATCTAATCCAATTTCAAACTATGAATCGTACCACATGTCGGACTTTTGGCAAAAATAATATCATTTTCAATGGAACAGTGTAAATAATTAAATCGGAAAAATTAACAATTAAACAATTATATATTTTTCGTCCAAGGCCGCGGGTACCTTCTTCAAATTGTTGGGTTGATAGATGAAACAAAAGCTAATGCAGCAAATTCTACAGATGAAATACTCATTAAGTTTGTTTTAACGTTAGGGGCTGCTGATCTCGGTAGTTATATTATATTCCTCCTGTATTTTCTCTATTCGCCTGAGGTTCCTGACTAAAAATGACATTATTTTTGTTTTATTTCGCGCAAATAAAAAAAAATCATAAAATTCATATGAAAGAATATTTTTCTTGCTACCTACATTAGTAGACCTGCTTAAATCTGCACTACTATAGAACTTTTATTACGTTTGTTGGAAAGGAATAATGGAAGGACACAATAAACTAAGCATGACGTCACGATTCAATAATAGCATCGCGGTCACGTGGTTAGGATGAATAATATTTCAAAATTTGTTTGTAAAGTATAATTACAATTTTCCTTTCTTTTACTTCGGGAAAAATTGGGATTACAAAAAACAAAATATATTTTAGAAGCGTGAAAATGAATAGGGAAAGCCATAAATTAGGCTCTGAATTAAGAGGATTGTGTGAAAATTTATCTAAAATACGAGGTAATTTAGTTGTATTGAGGATAAACATATAATTACGGTGCGAGGTTGGAAGTGGATTTTACAGAAGCGAGGAAGAGTTTATGTTAAAAACCCAGCGATAGCGAGGTTTTAATTCCGAGATTCTGTAAAACCTTTATGTTACTTTAAGGGTCCTGATTATCTTGCTATAGGTGTGCGCTCTCAATGCCAATGTTTTTAGCGCCCATTCTATCCTATCAATGGCGCCTTGTTTTCCACAATTCGTTCCGGTGCTTCTCTTTTTTTTTAAAACTGCCACATGTCCTGCCTGTCAGAGTCACAATACTTAACTCTTGTTTTTCCATCTGGTTTGCTATCAATTACCATAATTTCACTGTTCTTAGACCCTACTTATTACCTGTATGTAAATCTTCTTTTGTTGCAAACATCTTCCTAAGCACTTTATTCTCAAATAAACACAATAAAATTGTTTCTTCTATCTTAAAATGAGAGTATCTGTGTACGCACCCATTTAATATAACTTGAAGAACCGCCGGTTTATACCTTATTAATAAAATATGTTCTGAGAGAATTCGGGATGAAAACAGTCTCCATAATGCATGGTGTGTAGTATGTACTTTCCATAGTATAAATTATTTCTGTTTGTTATTATCGTTCCAAGGTATTTTAATTCATCAAAATTGTTTGTGAGGAAAATAAATCGGTCACGTAGGGCTGACAACCAGCTCATATCTCGTGCCGGTGAAATGCTCAATTACCTCTCATATTCTTTAGTTTTTTCTTTTTCCTTTCTTGAACTTCTTAATATCATCTTTATCTACTTCTCCTTTTCGTGTCGTAGTTCCGAATGTACTATTACGATCTACATTTTTCCTACCATCTCTAAGTAGAAAACCCAAAGATCTTTTACCACTAGATCAGTACATTACAAAATTGTCTTAGGAATCCTGTTACTGGGCACGCGGTCCACATATTAATGCCAGTTGATTTGATACTGATGAATGTAATCCACACTCAATACTTTTCTTTCTAGATATATGAGTTCATATTCAAACGCAGACCCTGATGGACAGAGTCTCATTATCTTTAGAGAAAAAAAAAACCTGATGTTCAAGTTACGGAACTTAACCGCGGGCCATCTGGAACAATGATTACAAGGCCACGTGACCTATCAATGTTCATGCAATGATTTTTCAAACATTTTAATAAAATTATTATATTTTGTTCATTGCACAAATTAACTCGATTGCTATTTTTACTTCATTTTTAAACAGGCAACCACCTGTTATTCAGTTTTACAAATAACTGCAACAATCCTGTTACCATCATGATCCTGCATTCTGAGAGTGTACATCACTGCATCCTAGATCCTTACGTACATTATTATGCGACTCAGCTGTTTGTGACGTCATAAAGTAGTATTGATTTTTTCGATACACGTACCAACCACCAAGTGGAACACAACCTGTGGCGCTTTTCTAACGTGCTAGTGAAGCCTCCTAGAGACCATTCGCCTCCCATCCAGTGACAATAAAGAATAAAAAAGTGAACTTAATGTTGTTCTTACTGACGTTCGAGTTATGGAAAATCGAACAGTGTAGTGTAGTGTAGTGTGTCGCTTTTCCACCAGGTCTGAACCAGGCGGCCCGCGCCCAATCGAGCCATTCACAAAAAGTGTGTTCTGCTGGAATATATAGTGTTAATTCTTTTGGGTTTTTATTACTGTGTAGTAGTAACTATATGTACTGGATTGCTACATTAAGCCTGTTTTTTTTTTTTGTGTTTTCACAGTGATACTTTTTCTTTTCGGATCATTCAACTTGTCCAATAAAATGGCAGCCTTCCTTGAAATCGTAAGAAGTGAACAAGCCATGGACTTCGAATATGAGGAGCGCCAACCTTATACGAACTCTGGGAATGCGTGAAATTTCAAAATTCAAACAATATGGAGCGGAGCAAAAACATTCCTCTCTCCGAATCAAAGTAACTTACGTACAAGTTTTGTAAAAAAAATAGTAGGTACAACAAATCGTAGTATTGAACTATCTTGGCACCTACCCAGATTTCGAGACTTCTGATATAGCACGTGACTTTGATCCACACACTGCATTAAAGAATTCCAAAAAATCAAATCAAAGAAAACTAATAATCAAGACTATTATATTAAACTTTTAGAATGTTTCCAAAGGTTTTGCATTGGAAATCACTACTTCTTGCCTATTTTTTGAAGCAGAATAGGTCCCCGCCTATAAGGCCCTATAAATAATGATAAAGGGCCCCCAGTGTCGAAAAAGAAAAAATTACCGAGGAAGATTCTGAAATGACCAATCAAAACCTCAAATTGCAGTGTTGACCAAGTCACAAAACAATGAGATACAGTTAGTGCCGATACAAAATAGAATCTCGGTACTAGCCGAAGTTATCCGACGCTGACAAATCTCAAACTGACTCCTCCACCTGGACCATCACAGGAGGGAAATTCAAACTCGGGACACTAAGCAGAGTAGCCAATCTATCAAAGAACCCAAAGTCGTACGTCAACAAAAAAAGATATTGCTAAACCGCCACAATCCACAGTCATGGGGGCAAATTTTTTTCTCAAAATGAATTCCGAAAGTGAAAAATTAATAAAAACACGACCTAAAAGTAGTCAAGACAACTGAAGGGCTACGCTACTATGCTTCCTCAGTGAAAGATTTCAATAGACTCAAAGAATACCTTAGAAAAGCTGGTAGGCAATACGCTACACATATCAACTAAAAAAAAGATATGCTACTGAGGTCTGTGCTCAAGAGGCTTCCCAAAGACACAACTGCTGCGAAGAAGTTCAACATGAACTAAACAAAACTTGAATATCCAATAAAAAATAATAAAAACAACTCATGAAAAAAGAAGAAGACTTACGAACTCCCCTCCCAATCTATATTGTGGAACTTGAAAATAATGATAAAGGAAAAAGAAATCTTCAATCTAAAACGCCTCTTGTACGCCCTTAAAAAAGAGTCACTCTCTTGATTCTATCAACTGATCGGGGAACTTCGTGAGCACTCGCAGAAGCCTTATTCACATTAACACGTTTTCAGTAATTGTACTGTGTTCTTTGCTTCTTTGCTAGTTAACGTAGGGCACACTCAAGTAACATAAAAGGGAGAGCTTGGCTTTGTGGAGTATCCGTGGTCGAGAGGTTTAACACACAACATCTGCGTTCGTAACCTGACGGGTTCGATTCCCTGTTCTACTTTTTTTACTGAATGTTTGGATAGCATTTCGCTTGTAATATAGTTCCATATTTAATTCTATATTTGAGTTTATGGCTTTAATGCACACACAAAACACAAATGAAAACCTTCTAATAATTAAATAAAGGTTAGAAAATAAACAATCTAAAATGAAAACTTTAACAAAAACAAAATCAATATCGGGTGTATGAATCCTCAGCATCTATTGCCGTCCTCAATCAAATTTCTACAGGCACGTGGACGATCGGCTAGAGCATCCCAGGCGTCTTGAATTTGTGTCCATAAGCCATCTTTCGTTTTTCGTGCATCTGCAGGCCAATTAGAGTTCATCTCTATTTTCATCTTAGCCCATACATTTTCGATTGGGTTCAAACGGGTGAACAGCGAAATTTGATTTGCCTTCTCCTTTAACAATGAAATAAAATTTCGCTAAAACATTTTCAGAAAGCGGCCACAGTTTCAACAATATCGATAATACAATGTAAATTTTACACAGAGAAAACAAACAGACACAAAAATTAACATTTTACAAGAAATCGAAAATTTTCAAGAAGGCCAAGAATACAAACATTCTCAACGAAAAATGTGCCTAATAAGCAAAACCCTCTATTAGACATACAGTTAATTCAATACTACTACAAACAACTCCAGAAGATGAAGCATGCATCGAAAGGCCTAGAGTGAAATCAACGAAAATGTTTAGATAGTTGAGGAAGACGGTAGTATACAAGGATAAAAAATAAATAATAGTTTAAACAAACTAAAACAGCACGCACTTTATTAGAAACCGAACTAAAAATGAAATAATGTTTTTTTCCAAAACGGTTGGGATAAAATTAAAGTGGTCAACAAAAAACATGATCTCCAACACATCTAAAATAAAAACTGGAGTTATCTACAAAAAAAATAATTTTTATATCAAAATCGTGGGGTGCTCTATATCAATTAACTACATTTGATAACAAAACAGATATTGGTAAATGTAAAGTCTCTAAGAAAAGAAAAACGTTAAAAACCATAAAAAGCACCCCACGCTTTTGATGTAAAATTATTTTTTTGTAGATAACTCTAGTTTTATTCTAGATGTGTTGGAGATGATTTTTTGTTGACCACTTTAATTTCTTTCCCATGCGTGTTGGAAATTAAAATTATTTTTAATTTTGAGGTCGGTTTTCAAATAAAGCGTGTTGTTTTAGTTTTTTAAACTATTATTTATTTTTTATTTTTTAGTTCTGGTTTTCTAATAAAGCGGTATGTTTCAGTTTTTTAAACTATTATTTATTCTTTAATGTTTTAGTTTAATTGATTGTCAATAAAACGCAGAATCCCATGAAAATGTAATTGCCTAGTACTTACTTACTCACTGGCATTATCGAAACCGTAGGTTCCCCATGGCCGCCCCAACGGGACATACAGATACACAATATGTAATGCTTAATACGTTTTTTAAAAAACATCTCGGCCCGGAGTTGAACCAGCGACCTAATGATTACTGAAAAATTATATACCATTACAGTCCACCGCTCTACTAAACTGAGCTCTTACAACCGATGGCTAAACTAAAAGTCGATAGGGTCCGCAAGATCGATTTACACCAGGTTTGAATTTTTTAATTTTTCCGATGATTTTTTCAGGCCAAGGATTTAGGAAAAACAAATTATGAAATTTTTGTATTGTCATGGGTCATTTACACGTATACAAATGTTTAAGGTCGATTTCCATGTATTTAAGTGGGTGAAAAAATCGTTGTCAATGATTCCGTTACAGAGATACAATGACACACGTTACAGAGGACCAGATTAAAGGTCAAGCTACTATAAAGCGTGTAAAAATATATAAATTTAACATTGTTATAACCTCAAAGGTATAGAAAAAATTATGAACGTTAAAAGTATAGATTAATTCAAATGTCGAAAATAAAAATGTATTTAATTCATAAAAACGTTTTAATACACCAATATTCACGAAAAAAAAAACTGCGTAATTTGAAGAACGCGAAACCTGTGATCTTCATTAAATCAGAACCAGTGACCGCGTGTTTTAACCGCTGAGCTATTGGGACACGTAGAAGAAGACACTGTTCGTTATTGCCACATAGCACAGTACGCTCAAGGGACTGCATAATTATGACCTGTTTTCCTAGTTTGACCCCTGCGCTGTGGCCGAGTAATTGACTTAGAAGGAGAAATGTGCTGTTCAAGAGATGACTCATTTTTTTTTGTCGAAGGGTGTACCTAATTATTTCAATGTAGATTTTCATTTAGGTCGCATCTGGTGTATGGGGATTACTTTTATACATTTAATTTTTAGCTCTTCTCATAAATAAAAATCACAAGATTGGAAATCTGGTGGGCCGTAAACTCTTGCTTATAATTCTGACCCCATATACCTGGCGGCTGGCGCACTTCGGTCATGTATGTATTTGTGTGCAGTATGGACTGTTGCGTTGTTCTGTTAGAAATACTCTAGAGACATTCCGCATCACATAGAGGTTCTTACATGTCTGGCACTATTTAGTTGTTTCTTGTTTTAAAATCAGTCCAATAATATTCTATAGCCACTGATGACACATCACATTCCTACTTTGCATTGTACAATGGCGCTTCATGCGTAATCAAATTTCTCTGATGCCCAATATCTAGAGATCCGTGAAAGAGGTTTAATTTTAGGAAAATTCATTTTAAAATTTCAAGATGTCGATGTTATTGGGAATTTGGCGGTGTTATTCTAAAAAAATGTAAATTTGAGTCTTTTTAATCCTAGTTTAGTATATTAGACTCAATAAGAATGATATATCCAGTAGTTTAAGGGATATAAAATTCATAATTATGTCTGAAAAAATTTAGGGGGGAAAACTTATCTTACACGTTATTATAATTCGTATTCCTTGGAATTCATATTGGCCATAGAACTTAAAATCTATCGAGAGACCATATTTGAGCATGAGAAGGACAGAAAATATTACCTCTATGTTGTGAACTGTGTTGAAAACATTTCCCTTTGCAAGAGTGCATGGAGGAAGCAGATATTGCGCCATCAGATATAGAGTTAAAAAGAAGATGGTATCAGAAAACAGTGTTTAAAATGCATTATGAAAATTTCGCGAATAGAACAAGAAATGTCCGGAATTCGTTGAAAATTTTAATTTCGGTGTTATTTCACCTTGTCGTAAGATTTCACGTTATTTCGCGATTGATAAGTGTTTTTCATGAAGTTATGGGAAGTGGAGTTAATAAATGGTACAAGAAAATGACAACATTAGAGCATTTCGCGTTATCGCGACTCGTGAATTTCACGGATATCTACCAATATCTGTATTTATGTTATGCGTGGCCATACCTCATCAGACAAAAATAGTATATATATAGATATATATTTTGGATCAAGTTCACTATTTACTTTGTTTCACATCCAATTATAAAAGTGAAACCTGTGATTATAATATTGAGGCTGTAATTCATGAAATAAATTATTTCGGTATGTTTTTAATTTCAATATTTTTATTGCCACTTCTGCAGATGCTTTACACTAGAAAACAAAGGTTTATGAAACTAATCTCCGTGTGTTAAATGAACAAAAATATGTATACTAGGAATAATTAGGTCCATTGTAGTATAAGAATCTGTGCATGTGAATGAAAATTTCTTGAAGGTATGAAACATGCGTACGAGAAAATGGGCAGCACATACAAACATATTCTGTGACTAAGTATCCAAAAAGTGTTTTGTATAGCTACATTTTAACAATTATCTTGCGCAAGCTCGCGTAGTGAGACACGCGTGGCCTTGTTTGAATTCCCTGTTTAATCCACAAAATCTCGAGCACTCATTTATATTCATTAGAGCTATAAGCATAACAATAGATAATATTAATTATAAGATTATTGTTTCACGATACATTCTAAATTTAATCCCAAAGATTTTACATTATCTACTGAATTTATGCAATTATTGTCAATAAACTCCAACTGCTACGGGCGCGGGGACGCTCAATATTCTCTACGCCTATATTAATGTGCATTATAAGTTTGATTTTAAAGCTAAGTTTTACAATATTTACTTTAATGATGATGGGGGCACGCCGTAGCGTAGTGGTTAAGGCACTGAGCTACAAGCCGGAGGGTCTAGGGTTCAAGTCCCGTTGGGGTCAGGATTTTTAAACTGACCCAAACCCTCTGGCGGCACTATGGCCCTGGGGTCGACTCAGCCTCTAACGTAAATGAGTACCAGACGCTTGTTCTGCGGTAAAGGCGGCCGTCACGCAGGGCTGACAACCCGGCTGACATAAAAGTGCCGATTGTCTAGAAAAAGTGGGAGCCTTAACCTCCTACTACCCCAAGGGCCTCCGGGTCTGTTGTGGGATCACTTTACCTTTACTTTAATGATGTGTAGGCCTATATTTGTTTATTTTTATTACACAGAGTTGGTAAGATAGGTAACCGTTATCCGATCGTGAATTAGACCTATGCAATTATTATTACTGCCGTAAGAAGGTTGTCTGGATAAAAGTATTTATAATTATTTACTACACTCTATTACCTACCTTTTTTTGTCAGTAATAAAAAACGCCGTATTTAAGTTTTCAGGGACAATAAGTATAAAAAGTTTCAAATGTATTATCGTAGAAAAATAATATGAACTTACATTATTTTAATTGGGTGGGAAATATTTAGTTTATATATTTTTTCAAATGTCCCAGGTTGTCATTTTGACATTTCTGGTGTTCTCTCCAGGCATGGCGTACTTGTAACCCACTTCTGAGGTTGGGGCGCCTGGGAGACGGGGTTACACTGCCCCGAAGATATGAGAGTTGATGACGATGGTAATGATGCGCCAGGAGGGACCTTAAACTATACTTAAGCTAATTAGGCGGGCGAATATGATATTGATGATAATGATAACCAGATGGTGTTGTGGGACCGTTTGGGCCTTAACGTTTCCTGACATTTATCTTACAGGTGAGGAAAAACCCCGAAAAAATCCTCACCCAGGAAACTTGTCCCGACCGAGGATCGACAGCACGCTACATTGAGATCACAGCGGTGGACATATTTAGTTTATACAGTAAAACTTGTTTAATGCGGAACGTGAATAATACGGAAATCTGTCCAGTGTAAACAAATTTATTGGTCCCGGCGAAATAATAGTAATTTTGCGTATATTTATTTTGCATAAATCGGAATCTGTCCAATGCGGGAACGGAATGATATTTTTTACACAATTCATGAAAAATGTTTATAAAGCGGAAAGACAGATAAATTAATTAGTTTCCATTTCATTTTCGTTATGCAAAAAAAAAACAATAAGGAATGATTCCTGCCGCCGGGTGAAATATAGATTCTACCTCTACCAGACATTTTATTTCGGCCTCACTGCACACCCGTTATGCGAAATATAGATAGGCCTCTGTTATACATATAACCATTGCACTGTAAAATCTTAAATTATTGTAAGTTCTGAGACCGATCATTCACAGGTAGCGTTCTGAATTTACGAAATACATATGGCTAAAACGTATGTATCATTGTCATTACAACGAAAAGTGAAAGTTAACTGAAGATAAATCTTCAAATTTCCGGTCCGATGCTCTAACGTCAAGCTATAGCTGTTGCTAAATCCCTAGAAAATAACGATTTCAAGGCATATTTAGATTGGCTGGTCAGTTTTAAAAGACACAATGTAGTGTGGAATGAAATTTGCGGAGAATCAAAGGATGTGGATGAAAGTGTAGTTAGTAAGCGGAAACCGAAAATGCATACTTTAATTTCAGGATACGCGCCCAAGAGACATTTTTAATGCTGACTAAAACGGGACTGTTTTTTCGCGCGTTTCCGCCGAAGTCGCACATACAAAGTATACTTCACTTTTCAAATGCAGCGGAACTACAATTAATCCAAGGTACATAAAAAGACATATACGGCACTCTATAATCTAAGATTTTCAATAAGTTTTGGTTATTTATAATACCGAATTTTGTCTAATGTGGAAACAAAAATTGTTCCCATGTGATTCCGCTTTGAGTAAGTTTTACTGTATTAACCTTTTGAATGTTCTGATTTTTTCATACAGTTATTTAAATCTGTTTGTGTTAATATACCTCATATCACTTTGAATGTATTTAATTATACGTATCAAACACACGTCATTTTGGGATTATTATCGCCGCATTCAGGACTCATCTGTAGTAACAAGGCATGTCAATGTAAGAATATGGGGGGGGAGTAGGCACCTAAGTGTAGATGCGTTTGCATTTCCAATTCTTCTCTCTACTTTAACTTCGTTCCTAAATTTTAAAACTGGCAAAAAATGTGTAATAGCTGCATTTTTATTTTATGCATAATACTGCTATTTCACATAATTACAACAGTAAAAACTTTTAAATATATTTCATTCTTATATAATGTAAATTATTTATATATAAATACTAAAAAATGAAAGACATTTGTGTGTAATCAGCTAGTCAACATAAATGTTAATAATTTTAAGATGTAGTAGTGATTTGTGAAATTCTTGTCAATAAGTCGTACTGAGAAAACTGATGGAGAGTTGTTCGCTCGTCTAAACAACATTATTAAAGATAATATCGCGTGTCTCTTGAAGAGCAAATTCCTCCTACTAAAGAGTAGCTCTTTACTTCCCAATGCGGGTGAGTTATTCCAAATTAGGATTATGCACAGTGTTTGTGTTTACAATATATTATCCGTATTGTCTTCTTTTACTCACTAATATATTGTTATGTTACTAATATTGTCACACGTTGAATTACCTCTGTGGCTAATTTTTAATTATAAGACGGATTATCCCTGACCAATTTCAATTATATGACTAATTATTTCTCAGCAATTTTAATTATATGACGAATTATCCATGTGATCAGTTTTATATGTAATTAATTATTTCTTGGCCAATTCTAATTAGGTATTATGAATTGCCTTTGTGACCAAATTATATGTGACGAATTATCTCTGTGGCCAATTTTAATTATTTGTTACCAATTTTAATTATAACAGGTTGTATCTTTGAATAATTTTAATCATAGGTACGACAAATTATTTCTTATTCAACCGATTTTAATTATAATGAATTGTTTGTGCCCAATTTTAATTATATGAAGAATTATGATTCTAAAAAGTTTGCTCTGTGACCAATTTTTAATTAAAACGAATTGTTTCTATGTCGAATTTTAATTATAAGACAAATTGGCTCTGTGGCCAAATTTCTATAACATGTTCTCCCAACTCCCCTAAATGAAGAATTATGTTAATAAATATTATTTGTTCTCAATAAAAATAATTAGTGTGATATATCAAATATTATCCAGTGAAATATGAAACAACTGTAAAGTAGGCCTACAGATAAGAATACTAAGTCATAAAGCGTTTAGTTCCTACGAGAGACAAGACAGAAATAATTTCAATTTGTTATATTTAGTTTTAACCAGTATTAAAACTTAGTTTATGGTCTTCGCTCTCTCTGGATCTTCCGAAGTGTCCATCAAACCCCATAGCATGTGTAAATATTACAAAAAAGAAGCGGAAGAAGATAGCTAAGGTGTAATTAACTTTCCAAATAAGAAACCAGTTGTTACGGGAATCGTTTAGTTAACGGGAGAATAGTTTAGTGTCAAATATGCGAGTCAGTATTTGCAAATAATTATACCTATTTCTTCTCTCTCTCTCTCTCTCTCTCTCTCTCTCTCCTCTCTCTCTCTCTCTCTCTCTCTCTCTCTCTCTCTCTCTATTTACCTATCTAAGTTTAACTTCTCCCTCTGTAGGAATTTTTCGGTGCCCCGAAACACCCAGACCTTATAGGAACACGACATGTATGGAAATGATTTCAAACTCTGGATCACACTCTTTTTGGCAACATAAAGATATAGAGGGCATCTTCGGATGCCCGAGTGTTAGGGATAGCACCGAGACAACACGAACATTTAAAACAAGACACGCCATTCAATCATAACATTCTTACTAAACAATGCGAAAATTATATGGATGATTCTGATTGTCAGGTGATGTTCGGGAATCATTTGGACTTTGTTTCCTGACATTTGTCTTACAGGTATGGGAGATAGAAAACTCGCCCAAAAACTTTTCCGACCTGAGATTAAGGAAATCCCATTCAACTCTTTATGTAAAAATGTTAATTTTAAATGCATGTTTCGTGTTAGAATATATCAAAATATTTTGCACAAGTTGCTTATTTGAAGTTTAAATTCGTTGAAATAAGGCGATACAAACTGACAGGCCTGTCCATCATACTTCTTACAACGGCCCGCTTATGATATCTGTGACCCCTCCAATCTTCCAGTTTAGATGTTTTTTAAAACATTGAAAACAATGTTTTATACAGTAAATTAATTATGATATTTGCGTGCAGTAATTTAACAGAGGGTCTATAGGCTATAATTGGATGTAAATTTTGCTATTAGATAGCCATGTTTTATTATTAAAAACATACTATAAGTACGATGTTTAATTTATCGTCACCAATTGTCATTTGATACATTTAAATATTGTACACTCGGGGTCATTAAAATATCTTAAAATATAAACAGAAAAGCATGATTTAAACATCGGCAACGGTGTAGGTTTTTAACTCTGAAATACGTGGCGTTTAGTTTAGTTCCTTTTACTTTTAGCGTGTGATGCAAAAACTGAATAAATGTTAACTAACGAATATAGATCGTAAGTTAGAAAATCTACTAAATCGATGGATTGAAATCTCCTCTAAAAATGTGATGGCATGCTCAAGTACAAAATTGAATAGTAGAAGTGATAGTGCACTTCCTTGCTTCACCCATTGTGAATTTCGAAAGTATCTGAAAAATGTTTCCCTATCCGCGCCTTACTCTTTGTGTCATTTAGTTACATTCGAATTAATCGTAACATTTTAAAAATTCCGATGACCAGCAGAATACTAAATGACTTCTCCCTCTTAATGGAATCGTGATACTTTATGAAGTCTACATATAGCTGATGTACAGTACCGTTATATTCCCATTTATTTTATAAAATCTGACTTGCACTAAAAACCTGATCGAATACAGACATATAGTTATTTAATTTATCCGTTTACATTTACACATGACCGCCACTTGTTTCGTGTTTTACAAGAGCTCAATATAAATACAGGCTAGCAACTGGTTGCAGGGAGAGTAGTTAGATGAGAGCTACCAGAAAATATAAATGTTAACAGCACTCTTAAGAATTGTTTATGTCTCTGAGTGTACTACACTGTTCTTGCAACTTGGTCCCTTTTGGGACAGGTGCCCAACATCGTGAGGCATTTGGGTAGCTACAATAAATAGCGACTCCAGGTTGAGAAGACCAGCTATAACGGCTGGGGGAACCGACATGCTGACCACATATCACCCCTACACTGGCTTATGATCGTCTACCTCTGTGATTAACACATGTGGACCTGAGGCCAGCAGCCGGCTGGTAGGCAAGGGCCTTCTAGGCCTGTCGCGCTTGGCGTTTTTTAAAGTTGGGTTATGCTTGGGTAGCGTGTGGCATGTAAAAAGTGCCTATAAGGCTGAGATTAAACTAAATAAAGAAAGAAATAAAGAAGTTCAATTATTCTGTGGAATGATTTCATTTTAATTGTTTATTTTTTATAAAAACATTCATATTAAACAGGAGTAACCTAAGCTTCATAGGCCTACTAATATTTGCATTGTTTCTGAGTATACTATTACTTGGATCAATAAATACAGAAAATGAAGAGGCATGTGAATAATACAACTTGTAATTCAATGAGTTGTGTACATACAGTAATATAATTAATATTTCCTTCGTCGTCATATCGAATATCTAAATATAGGATATGTCTATTTGTCTTCTGTTTTTGACATGGAAAAGATGATAAACTTTCCTAGCATCTGCCTCCCTCTCTTACGTTCTCTCTTTGGCCAATAACTTCATGTTCACAAGGTTATTGTACCATATACCATTTAGTGTGCAGATATTATTAACAAAACATACATGTGTTCCGTGTAACTAAACATTTGTCAGGAAAATTACCGTCGCCAAACTGCAGTAGTAACATAAAAAGAATGAGGTCCTGTTATATAACATAATGAAAACAGGTTGAAAAAAATGTAGTCTGATTTATATGAAAGCGATACGGTATTTTGAGCATTTTTATCTTACAAGCCGTGCGAATTTTTATTGTGTTAAGTTGCTTATATTATTATGACTTTATTGTTACAGTTATTTTTTTATTTCGAAATGTATTCCCAATTCAATGGTTTTCCATCACTCTGAAGAAATTCGCCTTCTGCATTTGTAGCGGTCCTGAACATCCTCATCTGTAATTCCCAGCTCACCAATACTACTTCTTGCTCCATCCATCCAACGGCTTTCACATCTTTTCCCATCTATTCTCCGTGCCATCTTAATCGTCTTTCTTCAATTGACTGTAAACACATACCTTTCAACTTTCATAATTTTCCTATTTCAACGTTTTTTTTTTTATTTTCTCTAATCTGGACTTCCACGATGATCTTTACCAGTAATCATCTTAGATACTAATAACTTGTTAGCTTGCATTGTTAGAGCTACTTTTATTTCAATTGTAAAACTTAAAATCTGTAAGGAGATTTATAATTCTCGATATAACACACATATATGCATACATACATTCATACATAATTATTACTTTTTTCACCCAAAAATAGAAGGCTTTTGTGGATAAGTAATCGGAGATACCTTTGAGGAAACATAAGTATTTAAGACGCATGCCATATACTGTATATTCAAACTAAAGAAGGCGAATAAAATGGATATTCTGAAACTGAGTCTTAGCGTATTATAGCTTTTTCTTACGGGTGAGGAAAAACCTCACTCCCTAAAAGTGTCCTGACCGCGGATCGAATCGGACCTTCATCGTCCGAAGCAACGACGTTACTGCTGGATCACAGCGTTGGACAACATTGCTGTAAAAATCTCATTTTTGATGTATTCTAATTGTTACTTTCATTGTTATGGATAAAGAATCTCTAGGTGTCTCTGTTCTGTCACATTAATTTACGTTATATAGTTTAAACAAGTAGCTTACATATAAACGTTTACACACAAAATGTATCGTTTTTCTACCTTGAGATTTTCTAAAGTCTTAAAGTATTTTTAGAGAAAGAGATAATACTGTTAATCTGTCATTACAATATCTTGGATATTCAATCAATTGAATGCCAGTAATTTCTTCGATAACTACAGATATTTATATTTTTTCAAAGAATGGCAGGTTAACTTAGTCATGCTGGATTTTATATTGTGTTAAGATATCAAATACAGTAGCTCATTTCTTACATTGGTGTGAAGTTATCAAGTTACATCAGGTATTGTACATCATCCATAAATACATTTCAAATGGACAATTTTTCAGTAGTTACTGTGAATTATTAGTCAGAGTAATGCATTTTATTTTATTTCATACATCCTCCCATTTATATTCTTAAATTAATTCAGGAGAAAGTTTTAACTTAACGTTGATAGAGATAATTACCGGTATAACCAACTTTCAGTATCACTGTAAAATAAAATTGTTTTCTGCACTTCATGAATCTAATTTTACAAATTTTGGGTTGAGAAAACGAATATCACAACGAAAAAAATCTTAGCTGTAGTTTCTGTGATATACAATAGGTTGAAATATTTTATTTCAACGAATTAAGAGAAAGCTGTATATTTTAATTACATATGTCAACAACAGTGAAAGTCCATTTGAATGTTTAATGACACATTCTAAGATTTCTAAATTTATAGAATAATACCTGGCAGGTGTTGGGTCTGAAGAGAATCGTGTGGACAAAATGGATTTTAAGGGATATGTTGCATCTGAATTAATGATATTTTTGCAGAAGTATTGTAGTATCTTTTTTGCTGTCTAAAAATCCTTTCAAGGCTTCCTTACCCCTCCAAAACTCGGTAAAACGCGGGTTCCTTTACAACTTGTCGAATTTGCGGGCCAATGAAAATACCTTTCTTAACTTTTACATCACTTAATTTCGGAAATTCGTCTCTTACGTACTTAAAGGTATTCCTTGGTTTATACCATTGACATCATTTTTCACAAACCCAGCTTAATGTGTATGGGTGGAAGAACAACATATTTTGGGTCCACGAGAGGCTCGACAATGATATTTTTTTCTCGCTGGGGTCGATTTCTTGCAGGCCAGTGTAATTGAAAATAAGTCACACATGCATAAAAAGCAGCCGCATTTAGTATTCTCGGTTACATTCCTAAGAGTATGGCGATGACTTTTAGATCGCTAAAGATTTTTTACTTGTGTTCATCTTATTTGATTGAGTCGAGGAGGCCATTTTACATACGTCTCCATGCTAACAGCATGACCACAGGAATAGAAGGAAAACGGTTGCGTTTGTGAAGTAAAACAACTTTGAAAGTAAGCTTGGAAGAGTCTATGAATAGCCTCCATTCAGTTGGATCATTGTTCAAATTCAAAAATGTTATCAAGGCATTAACGTCGCAGCAAATAACAAACGAAAGAAAGCAGATCCCTGTAACGTTTTCTATATTGTGAGATCCTGACATTATATTGGAGAGATTCCATTGCTATAGCTTTGACCCTAGATGTTCTACCTTCCCCTTTGACAGGTCACTGTCTCAAATGAGATCACACAGTTCTGCTTGACTCATTCTGCGCGGTTTATCATATTTTTCCTCAAAATCAGGGTCATGGAATGTGTAAACTTGTTGAATTCTTCTTCTTCCACGCTATTTTCATCTTCTACTTAAACACACAAATTTCGGGTGGAATAGGAACTTCCAAAACAAAATTCCCCCAAAATTAAAATGTAGACTCCAAAAAAGACATGTCGCTCTACTCCAAAGCAAGATCTAATTGGTCATTTTTATGATAACTTTTTTAATTCAGCAGGTGAAAATACAGACGAATTAGATATGTTTTAGCCCGAAACATTTTCATCGTCTGGCAGCGTATTCAGCCACGTTTATCGCTCTTTAAAAATCAGTATACGTTTATTAAAAGGAAAAAAAAAATGTACATATTAGTTAAACATTTGCCATTCTCTGTTTAAAACATCAATCTAAATTCGTACGATGAAGTGTCAATTTGCTAGTATAATCACGTAAATAATGATTGCAGCCCATCGCTTTCATGAATTATAAGCTAGGATTATGTATATCCCCCTCCCCATCTTATCATCACTTTCCGGTATTTTTAGAGACGCATTTGTTATACGGAAGGATAGTTTGCATACAGTATTTATTTGTTATCTGTTCATAATTTATTCAATATACTCGGTCGATATTTTTTTTAATCAAGTGACGGATGTTACCATTTTATCTTTGATGCTCAATTGGCCCTGTTCCGGCAATTACTAGTGGTAGATGTTGAATTCTTATTCGAAAGTTTTCATGCTTGAGGAAACCTTTTGTTTTTTTCTGGATCCTTGTGTTATTATTCGTTTTATTTATTGCATAGAGATTTGCTTCATTTTAATAATTACAAGTTTCTAATCTTAATGAAATATTCCTATTTTGTAATTCCGTTAAAACATTCATAACTTAAATGTTATTCCCAGAAAGGAAACATGAAATATTTAATAGCCTTATTTAGTTATTTGTAATACCGGAACATGAATACAAATAGAGGGAAATACTTTGTCTGGGGGGAAATCATACTCTAGGACAATGTATGTATGTTTTTGTGGTTTGTGATAAGGAAATACACATTGGAAATTTGGGAGGAGTGGAGGTCGTGTTAAGAGCGTATTCGAAGTAAATCGCATTATATACTTTTATAATAGTTTGTTGTAAATTATTAACAATGCAGTATCATTTCAAGACATGAAGTCATATAAATTATTTGATTTTTCTTATATAATGAAGTTTTTATTTGGTATACGTACTACAAATGAAATCCAAGAACTTTCGGCTGTGCGAATACAGGTAGGCTACTGTATTATTGAATTCTCTCATTCAGTATTTGATTATTAAAAGGACTTTGAGTATCTTTAGATATTGTTGTTCAAACGATGGACCGTAATCTTTCGTGACATTGTATCCTAGAATCGTCAGTTTTTAAATGAGATTTTCATTATTTTATAGCCGTAAGGAAAATTATACCGACAAATTCGAAAATTAAGGAAATAAATTGAGGATTTTAAACATTTAATTTCAAAATAAATTTTAAAGCTTGCATCAGTCTACCAACGCAAGAAATGAATTAACCGCTATATTTTAGGCCAGTAAAGTATACAATTCACTTTCAAATATTTAAAATTGCTACTGTGCATAATATCAAAGATCAAAATTTAGTTTTAGTAATTATTACAAATTCAAATTACATTTTTTACAAAAATTGAAACTTTTTTCAATAAAATTACAGTAAATGAACTAAATAATAAAGTTCATTAAAGTTAACTTATAAAAGGAACTCATATATTTACAAATTTTCAGGATACTCTTGAAAGCAAGTAACACACCACAAGTATGGGTTTCCGGTGGACTTATGGTTACCTACCCTGCCTCTAACTCTGAGGTTCGCAGAATAAATTCGGCCAGGGTCGATAGATGTTAAGGGTGTAAAAATCCTTAGTATGGATTCCTTAGAAAGGAAACCAATTTCGTGGGTCCCGTATCTTATATCTACGCCACGTTTTAGAACGCCAAACCTTTAAAACTGTCTGTAAGCAAAATTTGTCAGTTCTCTCACGTCCACATTTCAATTGCAACGCTATTAACCTGAATATATAAGGAGCATCATTGAATAAAATGCTACCTGTCATGCCATAAGGGAATATTTATTTTAGAATACTTCTGATATTGCAGTTGTATCAATATTTTCTTTTTCTTAATTACAAGCATTAAAAGATATGTATCTGCGGTTTATTTTTTTTTAATCACAGCGTTTTAGGTTTTCATTAATAGTATTGAACATATTTTTTATTTCATCAGTTTGGAGGCCAATGCTTGATTTTCATAATTTAAAATCCCTGTTAATATCCTATGAGTCCCTGAGATATGTAAATTCAAGGATCCACATATCTTCACTCAGTTGTACAAGACAGATTGGATATAAGCTGGAATATCCAGTCCAGATGCCTACTCACCATGCCTTGATTTTATTAACGACACACTTTGTAATTTTTACAATTGAAGTAATTGTCTAACATTATTGAATTTTACACTTTTTTACGCTGTAATAATCCTAATTGTTATAGGCCTATAAATTACTTCAGATTTGTAACTTAATTTAGGAGTATGTAGATAAAGCCATAGGGCGCGATTCATATCTAACAGTACAATGAGAAGGTGGTGATCAAGTCCTGTTCTTCTCACGCTTTTGCCCCTAGAAAGGTTCCTGGTACAAATTTGTAGGAAGCTGGGGTCAGTTTATACACAATAAAAGAAATCTCACCCCCCCCCCCACACACACACACACACAAACACACAATTCCCGGAATTGATCCAGGTACATTTCCGCCATAACTTGATGCCCTACCACCTGAACTATCTGATACACTATTGACGTCTGTAAAGACTAATTACGTAAATATTGACATGAGTACACGTGGAATAAAACTGCATTATGGACAATTTTCAATAATGCACTTGAAGTACATAATAACTTTATGTAAAAAAATAATAATTCAGTCTTCAAATATTATTCAATCAACATGAAGCTAAAATGTTATTTCTGCTTATTCTCACGAATAAATGTTACATTTCATTCAGTGATGTAAAAATGAATATTAGATTTATTTCACTGGTTCTAACATTGGCAAAAATAAAATAGTTTATGCATTTGTATTAATTATTAGAAATGGTTGCTCTTTCAAGCGATTTTTTTACAGTAAAATTTTCCACTCGTGAATAAAATCCTTACGGGCTTTATTTTACGGAGCAGCTATTAAATAACATCTGGATAACTAACTAACTAACTAACTCACAGCATTTATGGAACCCGCAGGTTCATTGCCACGCGGATATAAGCTCTCCATACATCCCCATCCTCAGCTAATGTTTTCCAATCATCCCCGGTATACTCTACTTCCTTCAAACCATGGATAATGTTATTCTCCCACCTCATTCTTGGTCTACCAACTAGGCGTTTTCCCTCTGGTTTTCCTACAACAAACTTCCATGTACCTCTTTCACACCCCCATACGTGTCACATGTCCTGCCCATCGCAGTCTATGAGACTTAACTGTTCCTATTATATCTGGTTTCCTATAAAGACCATGTAGTTCATTGTTATGTAGTCTTTTCCATACACCTATCTGTTCATCTCTCTTTGTTCCAAAAATTTTCTTAAGAACTTTATTCTCAATTACTCGTAATCCTCTTTCCTCCCTTAAACTAAGAGTCCATGTTTTGCATCCATACAATATAATTGGGAGAATAACAGTTTTACATGTTTTCAGTTTAACGTTTTTTGAAAAGTGTTGGGATGACATATCTGGATAGGAAATAAAATTACTGATAAGATTTATGAGTTCAAATTTCATTCATATTGTATAAGTAAAAAATCATGATGTTAAGGGCATATGTCTGTGATGAAAACTCAAATTTTATACATTGAAATTCACATTAGTCATACTTACATATATCCACTTTCACAAATGATTCAAGCAATGAAATTTACTCTAGAATCGAATAATGCTTCTTTACGTGGAATGTGAAATTTCATAAATTGATGGCTATTGGTGTGCCTTACGCAGCATTTAAAAGTAATTGCGTATGAAATAAACAAAATACATGTGAGTATACAGCTTTCGGAAAAAACTATCATTACAAGATGATAAAAATAAAGTTTATTTTGTTTTACATATGGTTAGATATGTTTGAACAACTATTTTATCGTCTTTATTTTAAATAATATAGGCCTATACATATCATAATTTATATAATTTTAATGAAGATGGGCAAATAGTGTAAAATGGTTTGTTACGTGTCAAAACATGAATTTACAACAAAAGAAATAAATTATATCCCATAATATAATGTAGATGTATTATTTAAAATATTGTATATATTTCATTGTTGTTTCATATAAAGGTGGAGGTTATGTCAGATATATATAATGTGAATTTTAAGGTATAATTTTAGTTTCATCACAGGCATATGTCCTTAAAAACACGCCGTAGCGTAGTGGTTAAGGCACTGCGCTACAAGCCGGAAGGTCGAGGGTTCGAGTCACGGTGGGGTCAGGATTTTTAAACTGACCCAAACCTTCTGGCGGCAATATGGCCCTGGGGTCGACTCAGCCTCTAACGGAAATGAGTACCAGACGCTTTCTCTGGGGGTCAAGCAGGGCTGACAACCCAGCTGACATCAAGTGCCGATTGTCCAGAAAAAGTGGGAGCCTTAACCTCCCACTACCCCAAGGGAGGCCTGTAGTGGGAATACTTTACTTACTCTACTATTAAAATTAAATAAATAATGAAGTTATTTTTCCTTGTTAGGTGTCATGTCTATTTTGTTATATATAAAATTCTCTCTCACTCATTCATACACACATACGTCTTAGATAAAATTATTGTGTCATATTTAAGAGTTATGTTGTGTGCTCTATTGTGTTCATATCACATGCCATTCAAAATACTACAGTAATTGATTTGTATCAATAGTTTTTCTGATAAAGTATTTATGATAAAGAACACCTTGAAAGTGCCATAAAACTATGAAATATTTTCATTGAACTGACACCTATGGTTGAAAATGCTTTAAATTACATTGACATTTATCATTGACAACTATTTCACACCTGTCACTCAGGCTTGATTATCTTTACTCGATAGTTGCATTTCCTAAAAATGAAATTTTGTATTGTTTATCTTAAAATAATATTAGATGAAATGCAGTATTGCTTTTATCTTTATAGTTGATCATCATGTTTTATTTCTTCTTATTTATGGAACAGCGTAGGTCTTACCTTGTCTAGGATCTTTTGTTGTATCTAATACAGTGGAGGAAATTGGTATAAAGGCATTTGTTAAAAGTGTTAACACAAGTTTATTTACTCTTTCTTTGGCATTTTTCTATATTAACTTAGGTGGTGATTGAGTATAAAACACACACAAATAATGTCAAAATTAATTATCCATTTCCGTCCAAAAAAGTACATGAAAACTGAAACCACTCTCACATATGGGTGGAAATTAGTATAAAGGCACTGTGTATTTAACAGATTAAACCAAAAAAACTGAGCGCAAAGTTTACAACAAAGTTCTAAAATTTAGTTGAACCTCCATTGTTGTTAATTACTTGGAAGATTCTCTTTGGCATTGACTTGATGTGGGTGTTTATTTCTTCCACTGAGATTGAAGCCCACTCTTCCTGAATAATATTTTTCTGCTCAGTCACTGTCCCAAACTGCCGTCCATTGCGATACACACGCCTTGCCAGGATCCCCCATAAGTTCTCAATCTGATTTAAATCAGGACTTCTGACTGGCCACGTCAAAAGTGGTATTTCTTTCTTCCTGAACCACTCCTTTGATTTGGCAGACACGTGAATGGAAGCATTATCTGGCTGAAAAATTAGATCTTCGCCAAATTCCTCATACATTCGTATAAATTAGGACTCAAGAAGCTCCTCAGTGTAGGACTCAGAATTCATCTTGATGCGTATCCATGCTATTTTTGATCTTCCTTTAAAGCAGAATGCTGCCCAAATCATAACGCCTCCACCACCGAAGTTTCTACTCATTCTAACTTGCTCTTCAGTACGGAGGTCGTTCCAGTAATACTGAAGGCTATAAGGCCCGTCCAGATTAAACTTCTTCTCATCACTGAACATTACTTTATTCCATTCTGAGGTCCAGGACATGTGTTCTTCAGCAAAAGTCATTCTAACTTTCTTATATGCATCGTTCAGAGGTGTTTTTAATTTTAGGTTCTTGTCTTCTGACAGAATTTGTCTTACTCGTCTGGCTGTTACTGGCAACTTCAAATCAGCCTGGATTTGAGAAGAAAACATACTCTTACCTTTTGCTTTACGTAAAATGAGACGTTTAGTGCGCTCAGACAATTTTCTTGTCCGTCCATATTTCCCTTTTTTTTTTTTTTTTTCATATTGTGAGCCCAGTTTGACAAAATTATCAATGACACATCTTGAAGCCCCAATTTCGTAGGTATTTGTCTATTGGAAAGGCCCATCTCCTTGAAAGCACTAACTCTTGATTTCTCTTCATTTGATAGAGGCTTTCCACGTGGCATTGTACGTACTGCTGACTTGTAACTGATGAACGATGCTCACAGACACGTCGTCTCCATGTAATTGCAGTGTTTTGTTTACATTTATGTCTCTGTAAGAGCCAGAAGTTGACCTGGCTTTATACCGATTTCCACCCCTAGGACAGCGTTTTCTTAGATTTTATGTATTATTTACATATATAATAAATACAAAATGAGGAGACCTGTATGAAATTATGTCCAAGATAATTATATGTAATCTATGACACACATACTGTATTTGCATAAATATTTTAGGTTGTTTTACTACTAAAAGTTAGTGGCTTTATACCAATTTCCTCCACTGTAAGCTGTGAATTTATGTTGAATTTTGTATAGAAATTCACTTATTTAGTTTTAAGTTTATGAAATTATTATAATGAAATCCGTCTTGGTAATTAAATTTTAACTCAGCATTTATCTTGAAAACAATCATGTTAATCTTTTTTAACCCGTGCCTTCCGAATACGAGTCTCAGAGCCTGAACCATCAAATTCTTCATTAAGAAGATGGATAGGTCTAACAATTAAGTTAAATTAATTTATTCTGTTAATACATGAATATGATTCTCCTTTACAACAGAAAACGCGCCATCTTCACCGCTGAATTCATTGCTCAACTTCCGCCAATGTGCGTCCCGTCGTTCCGAAGTTCATTGCTTCCCGCACGTGTTATATACTTTTTTTTCTTATATGATTTTATTTGTATGGCGCAGTAATACGAAAAATAATAGCTAATATGGTTAAGAAAAAATATTTCGTGATTGGAATGCCGTTTCATGACGAGGAAATTGGAGTCCGGTGTGCGTTTAATGGGTCCTGTGTTATTGGACCTATCTTTTCGAGGGTACAATTGAAAATATACGGTATGGAGATGAATTTCTTTACCCGTTCTTTGACGAATTAACATACACAGAATATTTGTATACTTATTTTCAACAACACTCCGCCACGTCCACACAGCGCATGCACTTTTGGCTGAAACACACCTTATAGCCTATTTAAAAACAGGAGTATAAGTAAGGATATATGGCCTGCTCATAGCCTAGATCTTACCCTATATTGTTTGTATTTATGAGGGGCACCAAAAGATAGGGTGACAGATATAATCCGGACACGCTGAATGGACCTAAAACTAATATAGCATTCGATCAATCGGGGCTGGAGAACTCTCGCGTATTGGTAGGAATATCGTAAAAATGCGTGAAACATATTTGGCTGCAAATGGAGTACATTTTCAACATCTGTTATAAGTAAGATAAGAAACAAAAAAGGATAGCAAGAAAATTAATGTAAGCATTGTATACTGCCGCTAAAAAAATTGAGCGGTCTCTTGATAGTTAAAATAAGTTTTAGCTCGCGGTTCACAAGAGTACGAATTGTATTATACTATCTGTGACGCGACAGTTAATGTTCAGCTGTTGTTTTTATTTAGTGACGCTACGGCAGCGAAACATTCAACTCTGTGCTAGAATATTACACGACGTCTAAGATTTGATCCGCTGACGGTATATTTATAATTAAGAACGTTTTCTTGTGTTTTCCGTGTCATTGATTCAAGGTCGGCCTCTGGCAATTGATTCCGACGTTTCGGCATGATCCCACATGTCATTATCAAGAAATGATAATGTGGAATCATGTCGAAACGTCGGAGTCAGTGGCCAGAGGCCGACCTTGAATCCATGACACGGAAAACCCAAGAAAACGTTCGTATCCATACTTATATCCGTGAAACTCTACAAATATATATATATATATATATATATATATATATATATATATATATATTAATTTCTAAAGACAAAACACTTTTGGTTATGTGGAATATAAAGGTTATTATAACCCTGTACTTGGTCAATATAAAAATAATTTAATCTTTGGGGGTGGAACACAAAAAGTAGACGAAAATAAATAAACATATGGAATTAATAGGCCGTCCACATACCGCCTGCGTCTGTCACCGCACGCATTCTCCGCAGCGTTGAATTCCTCGAGATTCTGGAAAAGTTATTCATCCAATGCTACCTCATCCCATGCATCAACAACTCCATTTCACAATTCGTATTGGCTTCAGTATGGTTCTGGCCATTTTAAGCGTTAAGTTCCCTTCACTATCGCCCATACGTGTCCTATCGGGTTCTTATCAGATGACATCGGAGGGTGTTCCAAGTGATGGATAAATCTCCCCGAAAAAATCTGTGAAATCGAAGACCATGGTAGACCGAATGGTTATCCTGTTGGAATACAAGCATTCCTTCAGGATAACGCGCCCGAGTGAAAGGAACTTGTACGTACTCTAAACTATGAAGATAGGCTGCCGTGTTGAACCTCTCGTGGATAAGTTCTAGAATTCCTGCCCCATGTAATGGAATCCATCTCCAACATGATATCTTTATGCGTCCCGACATCGCAATCGTAAATACACGAGCATCATATCGGTATCCATCAATGCCTTGTATACGGACATAACCGTAGTTCGTACTCGAAATGGATACTTCTTTGGAAAAAATTACACTGTTCCTAATAGAAGTCTTTCCGAGCAGAAGCGAAGGCTAAGACGATCCACGATCTATTCATGGTCCAACCTAATCTTCCCGGCAGCTCGACAGGACCTTATACCATGGCTATCGCGGCGTTTCTTAGCGGTTGCTGCGGTGCCCGGAGGTTAGACCTGATTATTAATTCAAGGGATGTTAGAAATAGATGACCCCTAACCTTCCTAATTAAACTCGCGTCCTCTCTCCAGGAAGAAGTTCGTGGCCTTCCAAATGATTTCTTACTTCTCCGTCTAGACGAAACCGAATGGTCCGCCTTCTTGCCGTAGACGCTGGGACTCCAATCTCTCTTTTCATTGCGCAACAGAAAGGCCGGTGCGAGTAAGTCATGAATTACAAACGTAGATCTTTCCTATTCGCCATTCTCAAAGGTTATGACGAAATTAAACAGTGCTGGGGAAGAGGTATGTATTATGTTTGTTCATGAACATTCTAAGAGCATCGCCACATTATTTCCGAGAATGTGTCTGTAATACTATTACGAAAACAGGATATGGATCATTATTCTGCATTTTTATTTTTTCAATCATTAAAAATGTAAACTGAACATATGCAGGGTTGTTTAATTTATTCACACGCCATGTTAAATTGATTAACATGCCATAGAACTACTAAATTACATATATGAATTACATTATAGGTCATAGTTCTACCTTTTCAGTATCTATCATGATTTTTGCATTCGCCATCTACGCTATCATAATTTTGATAACTCAGCGTGTATTTCTTACCTTCTTGCCCATGTATAAATTATACGCAAGATTTTAAACTTTGTTTGTATGTTCAGTGCATACAAACATTACATTCTCCTGAGCCTCAGCCTACATTATCAGACTACTGAACCAAATAAGCGAATTTAAGCTTCCTAAATATGCGTAGTGTGAACAAAGCTTCACGTGTGCAGTGCAGAAGACTTGAGACTGGATATTTCAAGCGATCATGATTCCTGAGCGGCAGTGTAGGCTACATCACTGCTTCCTCTGGACCAGCGGTAAAGTTGGCGTCACCTTTAGGGAATTTCGAAGGCATGAAGCTGTCAAGGTTATTCTCATGAAAATATTTTTTTTTAATGTTCTACAGATTTTCATCATCATCATCTTTTTTCCTATATAGCAGACATAGAAAAATGTCCCTGACCAAAATTTATGTACGAGTATGTATGTGTTGGTGTTTGTGTGTGTGTCTGTGTCTGTGCGCGTGTCCATTAACGCTCTAGCGGCCGAAACTTTCATTTAATCGAAATCAAACTTGACGTATAGAATTAATTAAAAAAGTAAGGCCGAGTTCATCACCAAAATCGGACCATTAGGTATAGGAGTTCACCTGAAATGAAAATTTATATAAGAATGGACTTTAAAAAATTAATTTAAATACGAGTATATTATGTACACTTAGCAAAACTCAGCGGCTTCAAAACGCAGAGCCCCTGTTATGACCCACTGCGAAGAAGAGCTGAAGCTATGGTTCACGAGGTAACATATTGGTAAATGTATAACTGTAGGCTTTCACGGCCGGCGTCTTGATCCCTATTAGGTTCGTCTTCCGGGCATATAGGCCGTGGTCCAGTCGTTCTTCTACTCGACGTTTCGTCTACTGCTGCGGTAGACATCTTCAGGAGATACTGCGTGCTCTCTGTGAACTCCTCAACAGTCGGCTGCAGACTGGCTGGTCGTTGGAAACTCCCTCCCTATTTATAGGCACGCCCCTGGTGGAGAGGCGGTTTACTGCGCGGTCCGTGTTGCGTGCTGTTTTGTCCAGGCTGTCGCTAGCAGAAGTCATAGGCTTCGTTGTCGTATTGTGCAGTGCCGGGATCCAGATTTTGTTTATCTTCATGTTTTTCTTTTTTTGTTAAAGGAATTTTTGTGTTTATATATTTCAATGGCTTCTCTGTACAGTCTGGTGTAATAATGTGATGTTTGGGACAATACCTGTGTTTCTTCGAATCTTATTATATGTTCTTGGTTGTTCATCCAGTGTTCCGCTACGGCTGATTTTTCCCTTTTGTTTTAGTCTGCAATGCCTCTTGTGTTCTTGCAATCTTGTGGTAACCATTCTTTTTGTTGTGCCGATATAAACCTGTCCACAACTGCAAGGGATGCGATATACCGGCAGTACTTAACGGATCTCTTGTATCTTTGGCTGGGCGCAGTATATTGCTGATTTTTTGTGTTGGCTTGTAGGTTGTAGATATGTTATATTTATTTAATATTCGACCAATTCTCTCCGTTATTGTCTTGATATATGGCAGGTACACCTTACCCTTTGCCTCCTCCTTGTTCCCGTTTTCGGATTTGTATTTATTGGGATTTATGGCTCGGCGAAAATCTGTTTTGCTGTATCCATTGGATTGAAACGCTGCTTGGAGATGATTAATTTCTTCTTGTAGATACTGTGGTTCCGAAATCCTTTTGGCTCGTTCCACCAGGGTTTTTATTATTCCGCGTTTTTGTCTGGGATGATGGTTGGACCACTTATGTAGGTATCTGTCTGTGTGAGTCTTTTTCCTGTATACCTTGTGTCCAAGTGTCATGTCTTGGTTTCGAATTACTAAAACATCCAAAAACGGTAGACTGTTGTTCTCTTCTCTTTCCAAGGTGAATTGGATGCTGGGACAAATACCATTTAAATGTTGCCTGAAGTTATCAAGTTCTTCTTCACCATGCTCCCAAATGACGAATGTGTCGTCCACATATCTCAGCCAAACCGAAGGTCTTAATGTAGCATTCTCCAAGGCCTGTTTTTCAAATTTTTCCATGTAAAAATTGGCTATTACGGGGCTTAATGGACTTCCCATGGCCACGCCATCTATTTGCTCGTAGAATATTCCTCTCCATTGGAAATACGTTTCTGTGAGGCATATGTTATACAGCGCTACTATGTCTGGGGGACATAGTAAGGCCCCAGACATAGTAGCGCTGTATAACATATGCCTCACAGAAACGTATTTCCAATGGAGAGGAATATTCTACGAGCAAATAGATGGCGTGGCCATGGGAAGTCCATTAAGCCCCGTAATAGCCAATTTTTACATGGAAAAATTTGAAAAACAGGCCTTGGAGAATGCTACATTAAGACCTTCGGTTTGGCTGAGATATGTGGACGACACATTCGTCATTTGGGAGCATGGTGAAGAAGAACTTGATAACTTCAGGCAACATTTAAATGGTATTTGTCCCAGCATCCAATTCACCTTGGAAAGAGAAGAGAACAACAGTCTACCGTTTTTGGATGTTTTAGTAATTCGAAACCAAGACATGACACTTGGACACAAGGTATACAGGAAAAAGACTCACACAGACAGATACCTACATAAGTGGTCCAACCATCATCCCAGACAAAAACGCGGAATAATAAAAACCCTGGTGGAACGAGCCAAAAGGATTTCGGAACCACAGTATCTACAAGAAGAAATTAATCATCTCCAAGCAGCGTTTCAATCCAATGGATACAGCAAAACAGATTTTCGCCGAGCCATAAATCCCAATAAATACAAATCCGAAAACGGGAACAAGGAGGAGGCAAAGGGTAAGGTGTACCTGCCATATATCAAGACAATAACGGAGAGAATTGGTCGAATATTAAATAAATATAACATATCTACAACCTACAAGCCAACACAAAAAATCAGCAATATACTGCGCCCAGCCAAAGAAGATACAAGAGATCCGTTAAGTACTGCCGGTATATATCGCATCCCTTGCAGTTGTGGACAGGTTTATATCGGCACAACAAAAAGAATGGTTACCACAAGATTGCAAGAACACAAGAGGCATTGCAGACTAAAACAAAAGGGAAAAATCAGCCGTAGCGGAACACTGGATGAACAACCAAGAACATATAATAAGATTCGAAGAAACACAGGTATTGTCCCAAACATCACATTATTACACCAGACTGTACAGAGAAGCCATTGAAATATATAAACACAAAAATTCCTTTAACAAAAAAGAAGAAACCATGAAGATAAACAAAATCTGGATCCCGGCACTGCACAATACGACAACGAAGCCATGACTTCTGCTAGCGACAGCCTGGACAAAACAGCACGCAACACGGACCGCGCAGTAAACCGCCTCTCCACCAGGGGCGTGCCTATAAATAGGGAGGGAGTTTCCAACGACCAGCCAGTCTGCAGCCGACTGTTGAGGAGTTCACAGAGAGCACGCAGTATCTCCTGAAGATGTCTACCGCAGCAGTAGACGAAACGTCGAGTAGAAGAACGACTGGACCACGGCCTATATGCCCGGAAGACGAACCTAATAGGGATCATATTGGTAAATGTTTTAAATACCTGTATTGGTTTTAATAATTTTAAATATCAGTGAAAGAGGCATGTTTATAGATATTTATGAGTGTTCGATGTATACAATATTACTTAAATTGCGACGTTTCGAATAAAGTTCAACTCTCGTGCATAGTGTATAAGTAAACAAGATAACCAGGATTTAGACGACTAGTATCCGATGTTCGAGTAGCATAGATCGTCAAACAAATTACGAAAAAATGAAATAGGTATGGGAGCCAGGCTTAAAATCCTTTGAGAATGATTTTTACATATTTATTTGTATTTCCGCAAAATACAACCCATAACATTTAATTCCAGCCACATAATCTACGTCTACTTGACACTGTTTTAGGTAATATTCCTGCCTTCGTAAACTCTATAACACTATTTAACTACCGGTATAAATTTGTGTGTGCAGTACCATGTTTTAATAACAATGCTATAAAATGATGTAATAAAAGATAATATATCTTCATATATTTATATTTATTTATTACGTATTAGTGAGGAAAAAGTTTCACCTTCCAATTACAATATTTAGTTTATATGGGTCAATCCATCTACAATAATAATAATAATAATAATAATAATAATAATTATAATAATAATCCGGCTGATTTCCATGAAGCTTCTCAGTAAGATGAATGTCTCCTGGAAGCGTTACGAGCGCTTCGCAGGACAAGGATGGTGGAGGGGCTGTTTCCTCTGAGCCTCCAAACATGCTCCTCTGGGTATCCACCCCCCCCAAGAGAGGGCTGCTTCTTCCGCTCTTCAAGCCCTACAAGTTTAGCTGTGCTATTCCTTGTCGCCCTGTTGACCGTTGAAGACTTGATGAAGATGTGGCCGCCCAATATGGATACAGACGCCATTCCCTCGTTGTGAGCTATACTTTGTTCCCTTCGCCTCTTACCCACGGGCAATTGCCTAATCCCTGGAGTGATGATGATGATGATGATAATAATAATAAATAGTAATACTTCCAAATAGTTCTTTTTTTAAGAGTGGACAGACATAATAAAATAAAAACCATTGTAGCAATTTTAAAAAATTAACCTCATCGGGAATCGAACCTGTGACCTCTTTCATACGAAGAAAGCCATAAGGCACTAAACTAAGCGTTCGCTGGCTTGCTGTGCATAAAAGAAAGCTTTTATTGGAGGTAGGGGAACGTATTGTAGCTCTACTAAGCAATTAGTTCACTCGTGTGAATCGCGCGTTAAAACTTGAAATTTTCGAGATCAAGAGTCCGCTCTTTTTTTTAAGTGTACATTAGTTGGTGGACCAGAATGAGATGGGAGATTAACATTAACCATGATTCGAGGGAAGTAGATTATATAGGAGATGATTGGAAAGCATTGGCTCTGGATAGGGATGTGTGGAGAGCTTATGCTATGAACCTACGGATGCCAGTTAGTTAGCTATTAATATGTTAGTGCCATCATTTCTGCAGATATTTGATGAGTCCCAATATCCGGAGCATATGATTGAATGGTTTATTAGAATTTACATTCCTTAGGTAATGTTGGAAGTACTAACTTCTTGTAAGAAACCAGAAGGAAAGTACTCAGTAGGTAAGCCAAGATTGAGATGGGAGAATAACATTAACCATGATTTAAAGGAGGTTATTTATACAGGAAATTATTGGAAAATATTATCTCAGGATAGGGATATATGAAACTGAAGTCTGTGTGGCCATGAACCTCTGGATTTGATAGTGCCGGTGAATTAGTTTAAAGGTACCTGTTAGCAGGTCACCTGGAGCCTATGGTTATATGAATGCAAGGATACATTCTCCAACCGAATTTACCTCTAGAAAAGTTCTCAGTTCTCATTTTGTAGTATGCTGACAATGAGTTGGCCCCATGATCAGACGCACTTGAATCTGTAAGAAAAATTTTCATCCCTCAGTGCCTGAGTTTTTCCTGAACTGTTCAGCCCATAGTCAAATGCCTTCCCACCTAAGCTCCTTGCACACTATGTCACTTGATCTTACTAATGTTGATGAGTCTTTTGTACATCTAAATTCTGTTCCATTAATTTTTTAGACTGATATATAAGGAAAGTCCACCGCTGTGGTCTCGAGGTAGCGTGCTGCCTTGTCACGCAGCGGGCCCGGGTTCGATCCCCGGTCGATGCAGTTTTTCTGGGTGAGGTTTTTATCGGGGTTTTTCCTCACCTATAAGACAAATGTCAGGAAAACGTTAAGGCCCAAAAGGTCCCCGAAATCATATGGCCATCATCATCATCCTTATCATTATCATCATCATCAATCATCCTTCACCAGTGTGGAGAGCAACGGGAAGCTACCAATTCCCTAGTAAAGCTGCAAGCATAGCATGAAAATGCCATGATTGCAGTGAAGGACCTGCCTTCGGGCAGAATTACTATGGATGGATGGTATAAGTGAATTATGTGCATTTATTTTTCTTCCGATCCGATTGAGGGTCTTTCCACTTTTCAGCGGTTGCCCTTTTACCAGCCGGCTGCTGGCCCTTCACATCCACATGTGTCAATCACAGAGGTAGATGATCAACAGCCAGTGTAGGGGTGACATGTGGTTAGCATGTCGAGTCCCCCAGCCGTATAGCTGGTTCCTCAACCTGGAGCCGCTACTTATTGTAGCTACCCAGTTGCCTCACAATGCTGGGTGGGCACCGGTCCCATACTGGCCAAAATACCATGAGAAAATTTCTTCCTCCATGGAGACTCGAACCAGCGCAAGCCCCGTAGCTCTGTGTCAAGGCTTCCTACCTTAACCTCTCGGCTACGGCGTGGGACACTATTTTTCTTCTATTTCTTTAAATTGTGGATATGTGACATGAAGTATTTGTCCTATTATATTTTAATTTATATAGAATAAGTTTTGTGGTTGCCCATGATCTGGAATTTAGGTTAAATTTAGGTTAAGAACTCTCCTGGTGCTTCAATATTATTTATCACCTATTATATTATCATCGGGGTAACATAACTCTGCCTTCCAGGTGCCCAACCTAAGAACTGGATTACAATTCCGCTAATGCCAGGGGAGAAAACCAGAAATGTCATAAAAGACAACCTGGTGTAATTAGAAAAAAAAAACATAAAATAGGTTTTACATATTGTAAGGTTTAAAAACTAAACATCATCAGTAGAATAAACCAATATTCTTTAAAACAGGAAACACGAGCAGCATTTCTTTTACCCCTCACTCATAGTACTATCTTATTTATTGATAGCATTTAAAATTGAGGTCATCAGATACCACATTTCAGATCTGTATATGAAGTTGGCTTGAGATTCTTTTACATACCATAAATCTATGACATGGAACTCACAGTTATACAGGGTGGACCGCTCGAATGGACCTAATTTCAATTGCTTGTTACTGGCAAACGGTTGAAGATAGAAACTTAAAAAAACGTTCATAGTACAGAAAAACTCACCAAGTTTCGAATCCTGTCGGTAGATGGCACAAAGATACGTTTCTCGTTCTTAGATTTAATTGTTTGTGAAAATGGCGACTCCGCAGATGAAAGCGCAAGCTGTTTTGTGGTATGCGGAGTTTAAATCAATCATTAGAGTTCAAAGGGAGTTCCGGCGTGTGTTTAACCGTGATGCTCCAACTGCTAGAAGCATAAAGAAGTGGCGTGATACATTATTAGCTACAGGATCTGTGTTGAAGAAGCATGGTGGTGGTCGCAGAGCATCCGATGAAATGGTAGCAAATGTTCAAGCCGCATTTGAGCGAAGCCCCCGGAAGTCATTAAGAAGAGCTTCGCGGGAACTTCAAATACCAAAATCGACATTACAACGGATTGTCCACAAACGCCTCAAACTGCACGCATATAAAGTGCAGTTAGTGCAACGTCTGGAGCCGAATGACATGCCGAAACGAGTGGAATTCGCCAATACGATGCTGGACCGTCTCGGCGCTGATCCTGACTTCATGACCAAGATTTTCTTCTCGGACGAAGCCACTTTCCATTTGTCAGGCAAGGTAAACCGGCATAATGTGCGGATCTGGGGATCGGAGAATCCTCACGCTATTCAAGAGCATGTTCGTGATAGTCCGAAGATGAATGTTTGGTGCAGTTTGTCACATAATAAGGTCATTGGACGTTTTTCTTCGCCGAGAAAACTGTTCGTGGTACCACATATCTTGACATGCTGGAGCAGTTCTCTTTCCACAAATTGAACAACTGCAGCCTAACATCGTTTTCCAGCAAGATGGTGCTCCTCCCCACTGGTCCAATGAAGTTCGTACGACTTTGGACAACATTTTCCCTGGCCGTTGGATTGGTAGGGGGGGACCAATCGCGTGGCCCCCGAGATCTCCCGATTTAACACCACGGATTTCTTTCTCTGGGGCTATGTCAAAGATAAAGTTTACACCACCCCAGTCAAAGACCTTCGTGATCTTCGTGAGCGCATCATAGAGGCTATGAGAACATTCCAGAAGACATACTCCAACGTACTTGGCAAGAAATTGTTCATCGCTTTGATATCGTCACAGTGACTGCTGGGGCTCATATAGAGATGTGGTGATCTGGATATCAAAACTTGGTGAGTTTTTCTGTACTATGAACGTTGTTTTAAGTTTCTATCTTCAACCGTTTGCCAGTAACAAGCAATTGAAATTAGGTCCATTCGAGCGGTCCACCTGTACTTCACTTCAAAATGTCATACACAATATTTTTGCATTATTGAAATCAGCC